>WBNM01044946.1:0-27646 GCA_013399055.1 Ramphastos sulfuratus | reverse complement strand
ACTTGCTGCCTTATCAATTCTAGTCTCTTGTGACCACGAACAGCTGCGTCATGAATTCACCAAGTACCATCTTAAAACCCTTTGCTGCTCTTGGCCTTCCAAGGCCTTTCACTCATCTTGTTGGCATTTTTAGAATTTGCAAAAATAGGTACCATGTATCCAAGAACATGTTTTTAATAACAAAAAACCCTGGAGGAAATCCTTCAAAATGTATTGCAGCAAAGACATTTCTCCATACAGCTAAGCAAATACAACAAATGCTTCTCTGGGGAGAATGGCTGTTAGAAGCCAGTGGTGAATTGCAACTTAATTGGGTTCACATACCTCAGTTTGTTTCCTGAGGGCTTTTTACTTACTTGAGTGTCACTTGAGTGAATACTCTCTGGAAAAAATACAGGTTTGGCTGAAGTACCCAAATATTCACAAAATGTATCCAGATTCTATATTAATCTGTCATGTTATTGGTTTGGAACTGGCACTGTTGAGACAGAGCTCACATCTACTCTAGCAGTGTAGCTTAACACAGCTCTGGCAAAATGCATGGCTTTGGCAAACTCGTCCTGTGTTAGGCCTAGCCACAAAAGCATGATCAAATGCATGAAGATTTCATCTACCTTCCAGTCTGAAATCACTTTCTTTTCTTTTGTGAATGTAATACTGATCATCTGGGTTTATATGGCACCTTCAAGACAAGCCTTTTACAAACTTCAAGGGAATAATCATGTATAACACTCCTTTGAATGATAAGTAAATTGTAATCGCCTGTGTTACAAGGATATTGCATTTTAGGGGTAACAGTTTTCAGGTCACTAACTCCTGTGTGGAGACTTCTGTACCCTAATGCACATAAAGCTATCTTTCCAAAGGTACAGGGTACTTGTCCTACGTCTGAAACTGAGGAATGCAAACTAGGAAGCTATCCTAATCTCAGCTCTTTCTTCTGTGGATGGAGGCAACTGAGGCACTTGACAAAGGTTACATTTAGTGTGTATGTGTGATACTTGAACCCAAATCTAGACATTCTGGGTACAATCCCTGTACTTTAATCATTAAACCACACTATCTAAAGCTAAAGTGGCTGTTACGGAACATTTCTAGTCCAATAAAGTGCAATAGCTGTTCTACTGTTTTCTGCAAGAACAAATTATTCCTAAAAGATGTCTGTGCCTAATAAACAGAGAGCAGGAATTTCTCTCCTAACAATGTCAGTTACCTGTGGGGTCAGTGCTCCTCAGTACAAGCAGCCCTTAACTGAGAGCAGTGTGTGCACCCATGGTGTAGTGTTATACTAAGCAGGAGCAGTGCTGGGCTGAATCAAACAGCAATTCCCTGATGCCTGCAGAAATGTGAGCTTATCTAAACCCTTTTGAAGCAGCTGGTGAGGCGTCTGAGCATGTGAATGAGGACCAGAATGAACCAAAAAATGTTAGCAAGGAAGGGAAAAAGAAAACTTTAATTTGCATCTAAAGCATGGTGAAGCTAATTTTAGTACCTTTTCTTTTAAAAGATGCTTAAATATGCATGGAAGGCTTCTGTTCCTCTTTTAAAGAAAAAAAATCAGTGAATAGTAACACTATTTTGACAGATCAGCTCTTCTGAAGAAGTATACTTTTGTTTCATGACATTTATTAGAGTAGCTGGAGGAAATATATTTACCTTTGTAGGGCTGATTAATGAACTGGCATCTGCACAGTTCCACTGTGAGTTATAACTTCCAGAAAAGGGGAAGGCACTGAAGGAACAGTTGTCACATCTTCCAAATAACTGGAAAACATAAATTACCTTTTCTGGTACAACTGTATTGCAAACCAGAAACATAATTCCTCTTGTTCAGTTGGAAAGCAATTATAACAAATAAATACACTATGACAAACACCATAGCTGTGATATGTTTGGAACCTTTAGTATTCAACTCACTTGACACCAGTCTTCTAGTCTCTTTGACAGGCTAGTGACTGTGAAAGCCTTTGGAGATTTGCTGCCTGGGCTTTTCATAAAGGATGTGATACTGAAAAAGGTGGATGATGGAACCAATTGACCAATTGGTATAAAATTACAAACGTGCCCTACCAAGCACTCTGCAGTGTCTTCGTATGTGTTTCTCCCCATTCGTTGGTCAGGTTTGAGTAAGAAATAACAAATCTTGCTTTAATTTCAAAAACCATCTACATGAAGCATCCTTCTGTCATGTCTAGGATGCAAATTTTAGTTTAGTTGTTAGCACTGACACAGGCTGTGATAACTATCAGTTTGCTCCTGGGTTCTAGAGGTAAATTCTGGTACAATAACTTTGTCATATTAAAGGCACAAGGAAAATTATAGTTATAGCAAAACCAGTTAATAGCAGTTCTCTTTCTGCTTCGAAAATGTGTGTAGTGAGATTTGACTTTGCTTCTGTTCTTTTGTACCTCTACTCTATTGATGCTATACCTGAGTGGTCAACCATCAAAAAAAAGTACTTTAAAAAACTTGGTGGAAGAAGCTTATTTTTCCTATGTACTTATTGGAATGCAGGAAAATTTTCTTCTGCTTCCCAATCTGGATGAAAAATTAATGGCTACTCCTAGGAAGCACAGTCTGTGAAATCAAGCTGTACCTTGAAGTGCAGGTTTCACCTTGTTACAGATCTGTTTATACAGCTGAGATTTTTCCTCCATATTAATGCACCTCCAGGAAAAAATTAGCCATGTCCTGTTTTACACCACAGAAGAAGTTCTCTTGGTGTTCTGTACCAGCAGAGTGCAGCAGAACTCAAGCTGAAATGCAGCCATACCATGCAGTATTACTCCTCTGCTGTTTCATCATTGCTTACTCTCACCATTTCTGAGGCTGATTAACTGTGGGAACCTTGTGTGTGAGACTCTGTGGCAATGAAACCAGGCTGGCAAAAAACAGGGGCTAGGGGAGATGGCATTTCAAGCTACTTCTGCTTAGAGAAAATCCTGCTCCTTCACGAAGTATGCCTGCTTCTTGTTTAAAATGTGAATGATGAGCCCCAGCTCCAGAGGTCATCATCCTGTCCTGTAGCACAGGACTCACTTATGCTAATTCACACTAATTTACAGTGTGGCCCAATAGTAACTGAAATTCCATTTGAAAACTTAAGTAGAGTATTGTTAGCTCTAAAAAACAAAACAAAACATAAAAAACAAACAAACAAACACACACACACCCCAAAAAAAACCCCAAAACCCCCAAAAAACAAACAAACAAAAAACCAAACAAAAAAACAAAAACACCCTAGGCAGAATGCATTTAACTTTCAGCTTTCAAAGGCCAGGAAGAGGCATGATTAATTACTTAATATTTCATTTTTCTGCTCCCATGCTTGCATTAGAATTCAGCTTTTAACCAATGGGTAAGGTAAGTAAAAATGTTCTAGTGCAATGATTCTCTTTAGAACTACAGCATGGCAGCATATTTTAGAGGGGACATGTATGTAGTACCTGTTCTGCTTTGAAAAACCTAAATTGCTCCATGTTTCCTTTGTCCCAAGCCCCACAAAATGATGTGCAGGGTTTTGTCTTGGACTGCGGTGGTAGCCGGTGTGCTGGGAGCAGAAACCTTTCATGCCCTCCACCCACCTCTAGTGGGACACAGCCTGAATGGAGAGCTTATTCAGAACATCATGCTAAGTCTGCCTCACCAATGGAGGATTAGACTCCTTGGAATCATAGAAGTCAGAAGTCAATGCTCATCTGCCTTGACATCAGGATCATAATGTTTTGCTCAAGTTTCTTTCATCATGATCTTTTAACAGTAGTCAAAAGAGGATTGTAGATTAGAATGAAGATGTGGTGATAGAGAAATAACAACTGAACATAATGAAAGATGGAAAAGCAAAGCTAAATTTCCAGCTAAACTGGCAAGTGATTCAAATACCTCCTCAATGTCATTCAAATTTACTTTTAAGGCTCACATCAGCCACAGGGCCATCAAAAAGCAGGAGAAAAAATAATTCTGAGCCTATGAAGTCAACTCACCTTTGAGTTTCTGGAAAGGAAAGTCCTAGAAAACTCAGAGGGATATGGGACAGGATATTGAAAACTATCATCTGATTAGAGGCAGCTTTTCCTGGTGGGAGTGTGTGTCTAAGTGTTTGTGGAGGGAGAAACACAAGGGTGACAGACAAGAACTAGGAATATAACGTGTGTTTTGAAGAAGCGCTTGTTGCAATACAATGCAGCAAGCTAAATCTGCAAGGTCAGTAGGGAAGAAAGTCAGAATTTATTGAGGTTAAGGACAGAGATCTCATTTGAGGCTCAAAAATAATGATCTAAAAAGACCTAACTTTTCTTTGACAACCAATGTCCTTAACAAACTGTATTCAGCACTCTCAGGAATGAAATGTGAGCCTTGGTGCCCACTTCCTAGAAGTATTTGTGATCTGCCTCAGACCTGCATTCTGCTGCAGCTCTCAAGAAATGAATTCTTCTCTCTCTTAGATGCTCTGAAACACTCGAACAAGTTTATTGTTACCAATTGTCTGGCACTCGCCCAGACCAAGGTTGACTGTATTGGTAATGGTAAATGAAACCTCGCAGACAGAAAAACCCCAGTGAAGGCTATCAAATCATTTGTTGAGGCTTTTACATATCTTATAACCCCAGAAACTAATGTGAGAGGGTTTTGTGTATATGTGTGTGTGTGTGTGTGTGTATAAATATATGCAGATGATAGTACTGTGCCTGTATTAGAACAAATTAGAGCAAAGATTCGGGAACAATACCAGAGAAAGAGTAGTTGCATGACAAGCCAAGGCAAAGGTAAACCAGTTTCTTCTTCTAGGCTTCCCTACATATATGAGAGAGAAAAATTAACAAAGTGAGTCCTACGCTGTGCCATATGCTTTCCATTTTAACCTGAGGGGTTGCTACATGTGCAGAAGCTGTAGCCTCATGACACAATGGTATAAAAAACTGCTGAAGTTGTTCATACTCACAGGAAAGTATTTTGTTCTGTTACCTTGCTCAGTGAAAGCAGTGCAAGAATTAGGTAGAAATGGTGCTTTATTTGTCTTAGCACTTTAACCTTGCTATGAATTGCCATACCTAAAGCATATAGAGACAAATGAAGGCTTTGTGTTGACCTGAAAAGCAGCTCCCACCTCCAGTGCAATAAATCTGCAAATTGGAGTTGGGTCTCATTAGATGGATTTTGAAGGTTCAATACTATCTAGATTCTGCTGTTCTTTCACTGCCCTGATGGCACAAAGCCTGGTTCTGAGTGCTCCTGGTAATGCCACTCTGACGTTCTAGTTAGCTGTAGAAGGAAAGTTAAACTGCATTTATTTGGGAGTTATGATTTAGATACATTTTGTTTCATAACATGCCAGGTTTCCGCTACTCCTTTTGACTTCAGAGGTAGCCTCAAACTCTTGCAAATCAGGTCTGCCTGCATGTTTCATTTGATCACTTTTGTGTCTTTTTTGGCTCTCATCCTGGGTATCAAACTCTTCAGTTTGGCTGACCCTTTCTGCACTATGCAAAAGCAAGAGAAAACCAATGCTGCTTTTTCCCCAGACTGGTGGCATTGCCTGTGATGCAGCCACATGCAGGGAGATGGAGGGCCCAGGAAAGAATTGCTTCCCCAGCTGTACTCCCTGGAGCCCTCATCTCCTAGATGGCCCCAACCCTTTCTATGCCACCCAACACCAACCTTATTTTGCCATGGTTGATGGGAGAGTTGCTCCCTCTCCAGAGCTAGGATGGTGTGTGGGGTGGAGGACGGGCATGTCCTTGCAGATGCTGTGGCCAGGGTTGGCAGCAGCCAGGTAGTTTGTGGGGCTGCTCTGCCACCCTCGGGTTGTGCCGCAGACCGGCCCTCCTTCTCCACCCCGCCATCTCCCTCCCACCCCCGCGACTTACAGCTGGGAACGAAACCAGCAGCAATTATTCAAGCCAAGCACGTAAATTTGGCAGATCCCGCGGCCCCAGTTTGACGCAGCTACGCAGCAGTGTCTGGCCGTGTAGTCCGATCCCCACTTCTGCCCTTGTTTATTCGCCCCGCAGAAAGAAGCGAAGTCAACAACTTCACAAGCAATAAGCCGCATCGAGGGGTTTGCAGAGACTAGGGGGTGGGAAGGACACCGGAGGGAAGATGACCAGAGCCGGGAGAGTCGGGGTTTGCTCAGTCGTGATGGGGCAGCCCAGGCAGCGCGTTACGTAAGTCATCGGGCTTCGCACCGCACCGCAGCGCGGCCACGGCGGGACCGAAAAGAGCTCAAACCCCACAACGGTTTGGGAAGCACTTGACACCGGAGTCCGCGGCACGCTATGCCCGCGACTCTGCCTGGAGTGGGCGCCAGGGGCCCGGAGCGCCGGGGAAGTCCCGAGGGGCTGCCGCTCATTCCCGCAGGCAATGCCCGGCCTCGGAGGGACTCCGCGGACTAGGCATTACGTAAACTCCCCTCCCCCCCTTCCCTTTACACAAATATCTCTGCACTCGGGAAAGGTCAGGGAGAGAGGCCGAAGTGCGAAAAGTCGATTAACTGCAGGAACTGAAGCTGTTTTCCTGGTTTGCTAATTTCTCCCTCTCCGCGTTCTGATCTGCCGGGGACCCCGTACGACCACAGCCGTTCCTATCCGTGGTCCTGTCCTGAAACAAGCGAGGCAATCCCCGTGCGCTATGGCGGGGTCTCGCCGAGAAAGGGCAGCCCGGGAGGGTGAGGTGCAGAGCCGCAGGGCGCTGCAGCACGCCCGCCTCCGCGGCGCGGCCAGCCTTGTACGTCCCCGGCGGTCGCGGCTGCCCTGGAGGCACCGCGGGGAGCTCCGCGCGTGCTGAACCTCCATGCGCTGTACCCTTACCGGGGTACTGAACTCCTTACCGGGGTACTGAACGCCCTCTCTGCAGTGCTGCCCTCCTTAGCGGGATACTGAACCTCCTTCCTATATACTGCCCCACTTATCGGGGTATTGAACCCCCTCTCCACGGTGCCGCCCCACCTTCGCGGTGCTGCCCGACAAGCTTTGCCCGCGAAATAGAGATGTCCGGCCGCTGTCCGCGGTGATGAATCTTCCTCTGTCCGCGGTGCTGAAGCGCCGCTGCAGCCCGGCGCGGTGCGGCGCGGGAAGGGCGCTGCAGTGCCCCGGGCGGCAGCAGCCCAGTCCGGCCAAGGAGGACAGAGAGGCCGCGGACCACTCTTCCTGCACCCGGTGGGGAATGGCGCTGGTTCCCCTTCTCCTTGGACCTTCCCTGGGCTTCCAACCTCCTCCAGCCTCCTGCTACCCAAAAGACAGTTTGATATGGCAGAGAGGCAGACCGGGCTTCCTCCCTGGCTCCAGACAGGGGAGAAATTGGACCTCTTTTCTTGCCCTCCTCCATTTCTGTAGCAGCCCAAATGCTGGAGACAAAACGCCAAATAGGTCCCTCTTTAAATACATCCATTTTTCATTTCCTTTTCATTTAGACCACTTCCTTCCCCCTGTCCAGTCGGGCCCCCGGTGGTCTCCCACCCTTACCTGGGTTATGGAGCACTACGCTGGGCCGCGGCTGCGAGGTCGGTGGGTCGGTGCCGCAGCTGGGAGGCAAGGACAGCCGCTGCTGACCTCCCCGGATCTCCTTCTTCAATGGACCAGGAGCCGTGCCCTCATCAAAGATGGCCGTCCGCTCCTACGTCAGCAGCTTTTAATAGACCGCCCCGGAGCGGGGGGGGGGAAGAGGGGGGTGAGGAAGGCGGGAGCGGGAGGGAGGCCGTGCCGGCCGGGCTGGCTTGAGTCATCGCCGCCGCTGCACCGCTCCGCGCACCGCATACCGCTCATCGCTGGCGAGGCGACCCTTCCGCCTCTCTGCAACCACCCCTCCGCGGCCTCCCTGAGGACGCGCCCTGCGGGCCGAGGCCGGGACTAGGGGCTGAGCGCAGCTGCGGGTGAATCGCCTGGGGAGCGGGCCTCCTGCAGCAGCGATTTCCTCCGCCAAAGGGGTGGTCCGAAGAGGGTATCCCTCTGAAGTCCCCGGTACTCCATATATGGCCAATCTACGTGGGCTTCTATTTTTGTGTGTGAATTATTCCTTCTCTCTCTTGTCATTTCTTAGAAGATCCTGCCAGGGGTCTGAGTATGTTAATTTGATTATTCCCCCTCTCCTCCCTCCTCCCCATCCCCCCCAAGTAAGACCAACCAAATACAGGAATCTATGGTTAAGGACATGTGTTGTAACTGATCGTTTAAGGGACAAGTTCAAAAATGAGCTAGAGAAATTTAAAAACAAAAACAAAAAAAGCCTGGGCACATACATGCATACACAGCAGAGTGAGCACATCCCACTGTTGCCAAGGAGGAAAATGATAACTCCATTCCAGGAAAGAGTCTGGTTTACTTATCTTGGATTAATTAAAATATTCATTCAGAGCATACCTAATCTGAAGCAAATGGAGCTGTCTCCAGTGTGATTTCTAATGGACAGGAAATCCTTCCATTTTGTACAAAACGCGTTTTTGTAAAATTCATCTCTTAATAGGGATTTTAATGAAGGATGGGGATTGCATCTGAAGTGTGACACTCTCTTTCATAACCTCAGCCATTCCTGCCTTTTCATTCCACGAGCCTTTGTGTCCTCATTTATGGAATCATCCAGACCTACAGATGATCAGCAAAGCCTCCCTTTTCCTTGTCTGTGCCTCTCTTGTGAGCAATAACCAGGCACTGGCTGTTAACTCTAACACCACAGGCACAGGCTTTTCCAGAGGCTTTGTGAATGACACCGAATCAAAACATCAGTCCCACATAGCAATAATTCTACCCTCATCATATTATTCCTCCCCCCTTTTTCCATGGCAGGGAAAACCGGAAGAAAGGGAAGGCAATGCAGCTGTATTTTCATCTCGTGTTATGGTTGTGTGGGGGTGGAGAGGGAAGAGGAGGGGAAAGAAAGAGCGGGCGAGAAGGAGAAAGAACTGCGGGTGAATCCTCCTCCCCTGCTCTGTAATTCCCCACAGGAAAACGTGACTGTGGATCGTGCTTTGCGATTCTCACCCTCTCCTACAAAAATATGTCCTATCTCATTTGGAAGGCAGCAATCAAAAGTTTGCTAAATATATGACAAAGGAATTCTCAGGCAAGAGGGGGTCCCTGATGCATTAGAGTATCTAATGAACTGTGCACAGAGAAACCACAGGAAAAGAGAGAACCTGTCAGGTTTAAGGACTGTAAATATAGAACTAAGGGTGCAAGATTAACACTGTTCAGACACACACACATGCATCCTTCCCACCAGGTGAGGGATCTGGAACAGCAGATCTAGCATCATAAATGGCAATTTGGGAAAGCAAATCATTTCTAGCCAGATGATGCATGGGTTAATAATACTCAGCTCTTCAGTTAGGTAGGCACTGCAGATGGCAGGAGGAATCCCAGAGTGAGCCTGGGTCTGAAATCCAGGCTGGCCATGCACATGCATTCTCCTTTGCAAGTTCCATAGCACGCACAAAAAGTTAAAAACACATTTTCAGTCAGACAGCTTGTCTGATAGGTGGTTTTGAATTGAATTATGATTTTCTAGTGAGCAATACTAGTACTGATTAATAATTCATATTAACAGCAGATAAGGGAAGCAAAAGCAAAATTCTAAAGTGTTGTTTTGACTAAGCTACCGGCACTGCAAAATTCTGGCTCCGTTTGGATTCAGCCCAAGAATGCCTTCGGGAAGAATTTCAGTCCATTGGATACCAGCAGGGATGAATTTGGCTCCTGGTATCAAAAGCCATGGAGGAAAATTCACTGAAGGCAAAGTAAAATGCAGCATAACTTAGGAAAAGAGGAATAAGGGATGGCAAAAGGAAGAGAGGGGAAGGAGGGAGGAAGGAGTGGGAGGAGGATGAAAGGTATGTTTCCAGTGAGAAAACTGGGTTCAGTTTAAGGTTTATTTTCAAGCTCTGCTGCAGCAGACATCATGTTTTTTAATAAAATGATGTATTTTAATGAATCAACATAGTGCAGAATCATTAAATCAATCGTGAGAGTTGCCGATTAAGCTTAGGAAGAACAACTACCTTTTTCTTACAGTTACTCTCAAATTCACTGAGGGAAGGGATATATTCTGTGGTGTTTTGGAACACGATGTTTCTATCCCAGGAGTTGCGGGGGGGCAGCGTTTTGCACTGCAGCATGAGGATTTCTGTCGCAATATGTGCTACTAAGCAGTTTTAGCTGATCCTCTAGCATCTTTGAAGGGTGAGGAATTTATTGACTCTGTCTGATAGTATTTAAACACTCATTTCCCACTGTGTACAGGAGATCTGTGAGAAGTGAAGCCTAACAGTGAAGTAGGAGGAGCGAGAAAACCGGAATTTGGTCTAAGAATGATTCAGCTCCCTCCTAATTATTCAGGCAAATATTCAGCAAGCTGAACAACCAGTATCTGTGGGCACGGCACATGAATAATGAGACAGGGAACATGCTTTCCTATATGTGAGTGGCATGCTGTGGGGTTTCCGCATTACTGGCCAGGAGCTGGTGAAGGGCAGAGCCTGTAGCAGGTTAGCAAGGAGGCAACAACAGCTCTTGTTTTGTCCAAAATCTGAGGTCTGATTGTGGGCAGGGGAATCTTTCTGGCGGTTCACAGAATCACCTTCAGCCTCCACCACACACACCTACGTGCTGCAAAGCTGGGATGTGAGGCAGCTAAGTGAGCGAAACACCAAAATGCAGAGCAGTGCCACCAGGTTCTGGATGTTAATTCCTGGTCTCTCTTGGAATCCTTCAGACATTTCCCCCTTTTTTTTTTTTTTTTTTCCATCAGAGAGCCAAATGCCTTGTTTATTCCAGTGTTGCTCATCTATGCCCCAAGTATGTGACTGGGAAACAAACTGAACTAGGGCAGAGAATGCAAAAAAGAGAGAGGAATAAATGTACCTGCTTTGGCACTAAACACTTCACAGCCTCTCTGCTTTCTGCATTTTCCAAGGCTTGAAATGCCAAGACATGCCACAGTCTGTTTAGGGCTGTGTGATCAGAACAATTTGAGGATTGAGCCCTTTATGTTGAACTCTTAATTATTTTATGCCATTCACTGCTGTTTATGTAACTACTGAATTTTGACCATCAGCAACATTTGCATCTCTGTGCCCCAGGGTGCTTCTGATTAAATTTCAGGGAATAGCTAGGCCTAAGTTCTATTTTTTTTCCTTGAATTTTCAGGATCACTAGGTACACAGTTACGCTGTGGGCTTTTTTAAGGACTTGCCTGTGGTAGTATGCTCCAGTTCAAGCCAAACTAAGATTCTTCTGAGTCTTATGTTGAAAAATAGAGAGAGTGAATATAAGATTTTCAACACAAACCCTTAGAAATAAGTCTCCAGCAATTTCCTGATTACTACCTTAGATGTGCAGACCCAGATTCCCAAAGATGTTTCGGCATCTGATTCCTGAGTAGCTGCTTAAATAGGGCTTAAATACTCAGTGAAACTGGGTCTCCACTGCTAACCCCATCTCCTCTTGCTTTGGTTGGGTGCTTTTCCACAGCTATGCAGTCCAGCTTATGTCATTTCCAGCAGTCACAGGCTTTGCCATCTATAATCTGGTATGTAAAGGAGTAGTAGTCATAACTTCTAGACATCATAAGCCAGCATAGATGTGTGACTCATTTGAGGTCTCCAGGAGTCTTGCCAATAGGAATTTTTGGCCAAGATCAACTTTCATGAGAAAGAGGATTGATTTATTTATTTATTTATTTATTTATTCATGAGAATAACAATGATTCCCACTAGACATAGAGAGGGTCACTAATACATTGGAGACAAAGGAAGGAGGAATACGACCCTTAAGTTTATATTTTATGGAAGAAAGGGCATATAGACACAGCTATGTGCCTGTGACAGAGAAAAGCAGCACTTCAATTGGGAAAAATCTCTACTTAAACAAACCATCATCAATTTTGAATTATCCTCTTGTACACATAATATTAATTTGAGAGCAATTTCAAAATCATGTCTTAAAGTTACATGAAGAAAGGACACAAGTTTCGTGTGTTGGGGAACGGTTGATTGAACAAGGGCATCCACATTATATGCAATTAGTGGGCCAGCAGAATGACACCTGTGCTGAGGAGGTTTAGCTCAAGTAGGCCTCAGTAGGCCCTTGACATGACTGTGATTCAGCGAGAAAGTGTTGGAAAGTCCCTGCAGATAGTAAGCAGTTTGGAATGTAGATACAACCTGGGAAAATAGGGAGTTAGAGCTTGGGGAGGAAACCGCAAGTAGGAGTGCCATGCAGATGTGTCCTTGGGAGTTAGAACCTATCAGTATGCTAATTGTAGAATACATTATCAAAAGTGTATATAACCACACACGCTTTGCAATAAAATTGTCACCGCTTTATGATTCATACTGGAGTTATGGTGTCCGCTTATTTTGATTTAATTACCTTCTCGTCATTCGTGGAGAAGGATATGGACTGAACTGAGAGGTGTGAACACCAAACCATGGACTGCCATGCAAACCTGAAGACACCTAAAGGCATCAGGCATTTTTGCCTATCTCAAAATATTCCTTCAGATGCATTTCTGGGCATTGCTGGCAGTGGCTGGGTAAGGCCTGTTTAGGTAAAATTGTAGCCAAGCAGGAGTTACATTCAAGCTTGGGAAATGCCAAGCCCTTGGAGCCCAGCTCAGACAGCCTCAGGCCATGGACTACAGAGCCAGACTCTCAAAGCTCAGCTGGCTCAACTGTGACCAAGCAGGTGGCTGGAGTAGACACCTCTGAGCTCCTACCAGCCACAGTGAGTTAGTGCCTTGTCTACACATGATGGTCCACAGAGGTGCATCACAGGCCTTTGCTGCCTGTAGAAACAGCAACAACAAAGATGTGGGAAAGCAGTTTAAAAAATGAATCTCCAGATTCGTCCTTTTAAGGCTTCTTTAATGTCCCAACAGTGTTAAATTTTACAGTGTACCGAGTAAAATTGAGCATTACTTGGTGCTGCAGTCTCTACTTGAGGGTTTTTTTTGCCTAACCTCTGTGAGCACAAAAACAGAGTACCTCACACCTATACATTAGCACATAGCGTCTATTTCACAGAATCACAGAATGTTAGGGGCCGGAAGTAACCTCAGAAGATCATCTAGTCCAATGGCCCTGCCAGAGCAGGACCACCTATAGCAGATCATACTGGATTACATCTAGACGGGTCTTGAATATCACCAGAGAGGGAAACTCCACAACCCCTCTGGGCAGCCTGTTCCAGTGTTCTGTCACCCTCACAGTGAAGAAATTTTTCCTCACGTTTACATGGAACTTTGTATGCCTCTACTTCCACCCATTGCCCCTTGTCCTATCATTGAGCATTGCCAAGAAGAGCCTGACTCCATCCTCTTGGCACTTACCCTTTATGTCTTTATAAATATTAATGAGGTCACCCCTCAGTCTCCTCCTTTCCAAACTAAAGAGTCCCAGCTTCCTCAGCCTTTTTTCATCAGAAAGATGTTCCTTTCCCTTAATCATCCTCGTGGCTCTGTGCTGGACTCTCTCAAGCAGTTCTCTGTCCTTCCTGAACTGAGGGACACACAACTGAACACAATACTCCAGATGGGGCCTTACTAGGGCAGAGCAGAGGGGGAGAAGATTCTCCTTTGAGCTACTAACTGCACCCCTTCTAATACACCCCAGGATAGCATTGGCCTTCTTGGCCACGAGACATTGCTGGCTCATGGTCAACCTTCCATCCACTAGGACTCCCAGGTCCTTTTCCCCTTCACTGCTCTCCAGCAGATCAGTCCCTAACCTATACTGATAACTGGGGTGGTTCTTTCCCAGGTGCAAGACTCTACACTTGCCCTTGTTGAATTTCATTACATTTCTCCCTACCCAGTTCTCCAGTCTGTGTCTCACTGAATGGCAGCACAACCCTCCAGTGTGTCAGCCACTCCACCCAGCTTTGTGTCATCAGCAAACTTCCTGACAATGCACTCTGTGCCCTCATCCAGGTCATTGATGAATATATTGAATAGAACTGGTCCCCACACTGACCCCCTGAGAGACTCTACTGGTTATGGGCCTTCAACTAGACTCTGTCCCATTGACTACAACTCTGACTTGCCCATTCATGAGTTCCCCATGTAATTTTGACCATCTACTCTGACCACTAAGCACAAAGTGAATGCAAATTAACATGGTATTTTTAATAACCCGCCTGGAGATGAAGGCATGGCTAGTCTCCTTCATGATTATAATTGCCACCAACATAATACATGGATTTAATACACTATTTATTTCACCATTTTTGAAGTGGTGCAGGAGTATTAACTTCATTCAGGTTGTACCTGATTATACCAAGACAGGTAAGTGTGATTTAAAGAAGGAAATAGAAGCTCCACAAATTCTGAAGCAAAAGACAAAAATGTAAAGCAAATCAGAACACCCCTTCTACTCCCAAATATTATCCTCCCATGCCTTCTGTCTAGCAGATGGACAGATTTTGGGCTCCCCTACAGAGCTGTCAGTTCAGTATTAGCTATTGTCACAGCAAATAGTGAAAGCCACAGCAGATGAAGATCTCCTGAAGATACTGGCCCAAAGCTTTATAGAAGTTAGAGCTGCTATCTCAGGTCATGTCATTAGGTTAAGTGATCACCTCCAATGTTAGCACATGTGAAGCCAATTGTTGGATCTTTTACAAGGAGAAACATCAACCATTAGTTGTGATCTTAATGTGGCTCCTATCCTTCACCTGTGAAGAAGCCTCAGCTAGTGAAATCTAGCTGAGAACTCTGAATTTCAGTTTTAGCACCTGACTCAGATTTACTCTGTTCTGGTTTGGATGCCTTTTGGTGCTCTACCTCTCCCTTGCATAGGTAAAAGGGCAGATGTGCTCTTTTGCTGTAAAGCTCTTCTTCTATAAGCATTGTCCTGGAGGAAAGTGTTTGTAATACAGAGAAGTGCTGTAAGCACTGAGTTTGTTCCTTCCTTTGTTATTTTCTTTCCTTGGAATGTGTGGGAAGTTGTTGACCATTAGCAGGTCTAGTTCCTGCTCTTCCTTTAAATTGGGTCATTACAATTTATCCTCCTACATTATGTAAATTTTTTTTTTCCCATTTTCTCTTCTCTTTGATGTTATCCTTCTGCAACTCTCTCTTCCCTCCTCTTCTTCTCCTTCCCCTTGTTTCCTTCTTGCACTAAACAGGAGGAAAATGGGTCACTTCATAATTGCTCTTCTCTATTTCAGAGGCATCCAGAGGCATAAAACAGAACAAACAGGTAAGTGTCACCAATTCAGGATGCTTTTGTCTTTGCTGTCTCCCGGGCTTGCTTCAACTCCTCCTTTCCCCTTGCTTGCAAACCCATGATGTAACAGCCACTGCTGCTGTCTGATTGTGTAGTTCAAATTCAAGCTGAGTGTAAGAGACTTGGGAAGTTGAAAGTGAGGCTGTTGGATATTTTTTTCTCCTTTTTATGTTTTTTGGTTCAATAGAATGACAAAATTTTGCAAAGGGAATGAGTTGTGCCTGAATATACAAAGGAAGGAGTGTTTCACTGTTGATGCAATAGTTTGCAGTCATTTCAGGTATTCATAGAAGTGATATAGAAAAAGAAGGAAAGGTTCCCTTGCTTATGAACTGTCTTTACCTGGGAGCTGCTTGTCACATAATAGGACTTTAGATCATCTCCAGATTAAACAACAAGAGGTATGCAATCCAGCTGAACACACAATTTTTCTTAACATAGGCACGGTCCCAGGGACCATTAGCTTTACTCCCAATCAACTATCTCTGTTTAGTATGGCAGGCAGTTTGGCTTCCTGCTCCTTATAGAGCCCATAAGTGTTTACTGGCCATCAGAACAAGCTTACTGTATGTGTTCAGTTGTAACATTTGAGTAATTCCTCTTGTTCAATTTTTCACTGTCCTGTGCAAGAAATAGTTCTTTCTCTGTGGCAAATCTCTTGCTACTACTTGTGCAGAGTGGTGGAGAAGACCAAGCTCTAGAAGGGCAGAGACCTGGATTTTGCTCTTAGCTTGGCTATCAAACAGCTGGAAAAGGTTACTTCAACCTTGAGAACTATTGTTGTAGGTTAAGATATGAAAGTGTCAGCCTCCCTGTGAACACTGGCTGGCACAGTCCTTGGTATTTGCTTACAGAACTTGCTGCATCGATGCAGCTGCATGTTCCTCTTCTATTCAAATTTGAGCTGAATCTGTCTCAGCTTCTGTTCCTTTGCTTTTTCCTCCCCCACTAAGGTCGTAAATATTTTTCTCACCTATTGTTTACTATATATTTTCCTGTTGCTCAGCCCAATGGGGACTAGTTGCTGCCACTGCAATTCACCTCTCTAAGGAGAGCCCAGAAAGCAACAGCCTGGAGAAGAGGTTTCTGTTTGTGAGGTGAAGGGAAGATGTAAGCTTGCTGATCCTATTGGGTGCTCATATCTGTCACTAAAAGCTCTTGCAAAAGGCTGACATGTCTGTTTAATCTCTGCCCAAAAGGAGAATACATCAGACAGGGAACCTACTCCAGAGGAAATGGCAAATGTTCCTCTGAGCTGTGATGTCAACTTTCTGTCATATGGATGTGCATCTGGAATAATTAAGGTGATTCAAAGCAAGCCAGCTTTGCTCTATACAGTAAAGGCTCTGAGTTTTAAGACAGACTAGCCAGATGTTCACACTCTAAGGTGTTAACCAACCCCTGTGAGTTCCTTCAGCTTCTATTTCCATAGCTGCAGGTTTATAACTACATCTGGCAGTATTTCTCAGTATTTCTCTGGTTTGAGGCAAAGGGGACCCTTGTGCTTTGTCAGTCTAACAGGAAGGCTTTTCTGTGGACTTATGGATTGCTATCTTAAACAGGAGCAAAAACTGTCCTGGAAACTTCCTTAGTTATTTCAATTTCCCCTCCCCCCTCCTAGTGTTCTGCAAATAACTGTTTTGGTGGAGGTTGGTTTTTTTTGGTTGGCTGGTTGGTTGGTTTAGTTTTTAGTTTTGTTTGTTTGTTTTGGCCTTTTTTTTTAATGAAGAAAATTGCAAGTGGGGGAACTTGTAATGAGAACTCCCCAGCTTCTGAATATGAAATACTTTTTTTCCCTCCTCTCCTGGAAAAAACTGATAAACATTTTAAATATTTTGAGGAACCAGAGTTCAGATGAGGAAAGCGCTGTTTCTTTCAGCCTAATTCTTGCCCCTGGTGTTTTAAGGTGTTTTAATGAACATTCTTGGACCTGTCTATTTCTAGAATATGCACAATATGGAGTCCTCTGGAATAATTAGCCTTGTTTCACACCAGCTATATGAATATTACGAATCTGAGTGTATCAACTTACTACCTCATCTATACATTTTCATGGAAGTACCAAGCATTTGAGTGCATTAACACTTGACAATTCTGGACTTCTGTGAAGCTCAGGCCAGGACTGGCAGAGGATGTTAAAGGTCAGGCTTGGGTATGTTGATATGCTGCCAAGAAAGCTTTCATTTTGTCTGATCAAGGTGTGTTCTTGCAGTGTAAAAATATGAAAAGAATGGGCTCAAAAAGTATAGGCCTGATCTAAAATTCAAAGGAGTTTTCCTCTGGACTACATTGCAGATCTTTGGATGGCTTTGGCCTGAGTGATGATATGGATTGCTGTTGAATTTCTTAAAAATAGTTCCTTAGAGAATGTTTCCTAAGCAGGAAGAATCCTCATTACAGGAAGACTGTCTAAGCAACCACCCACAAGTCAGACTGTAGCTCTCATACTTGCCAAAAGAGACCCTTTATTAAGATCATAGAATCATAGAATGGTAAGGTTGGAAGAGCCCTCAAAGATCATCTAGTTCCAACGCCCTGCCATAGGCAGGAACACCTCCCACTAGAACAGGTCACTCAAGGCCTCGTCCAACCTGGCCTTGAACACCTCCAGGGAGGGAGCAGCCACAACCTCCCTGGGCAACCTGTTCCAGTGTCTCACCACCCTCACTGGAAAGAACTTCCTCCTAACATCCAGTNTGGGCCCACCTCTCCAGCCTGTCCAGGTCCCTCTGGATGGCATCTCTGCCCTCTAGCAAGTCAACTGTGCCACACAGCTTGGTGTCATCTGCAAACTTGCTGAGGGTGCACTCAATTCCTCTGTCCATGTCACTGACAAAGATGTTAAACAGCACAAGATGAGTCTCTTGGAACCTGCACAGATCATAAATCAGCACGATGCGTGAGATGTGACTTGCATTACACCCATTACAGCCCCTATCAACCTAAGCTAACTTCTCAGTGCCTACAGCAGTGCTGCCTTTCTTGCTGCTAGCCTCAGAGCAGACCTGTGGCATTTATCTCCAACTAGTGTTAAAAATGCTTGGGAAAGATATCCAGAAACTTGTGCTCCTTCACTCATCTCCCAGCACCTTTCCAAAGCAATGGGATGGAGTTAAGAGTTGGCTAGAGAAATAATTCATTTTAATTATTTATTTGCCCTGTTACTTCAGTGTTGCTGTTGCAGCTGAAGCAATGGTTTCTAAACCATGGCTGATAATACATTCCTCATGACCAGGATGATCCACATAAAAAGGAGATCAATATAGGCTGCTGCCTCTGGTATTTTCCTTGCTGTTATGGGCTCAGAGAATGCTGTGGGCTGGGGACTGCTCTATTAGAAGCTAGGATGATATTTTGGCTTTCCAGATGAGTGGAGGTGATGGAGACCCATCTCGTGCCTCTCTGCAGGTAATCTGAGTCTTAGTGGGAAAACGGTGCAAAGTAAATGAAGCTGATACTCCCTCTGCAGTAGCTTGCTTAGCAAATGAGCGGTGATATGCTGCTGCTGGTCACCTGGGAAGTGAGAGGGATGATGTGGGCCTTGGAGTACCTCCAAGGCATAGCAAGCTGTGAAGCAGCCTCTTTCCCATACCATACCTGACCTGATCATGATCTAGATTTGTGCTTTGCTATTGGACTTTTTCTAAAGGATTAAGGAAACCTTTGCAGTATGACTGCTGCCAGTTGTCTTTTCCTACTCCTAAAGGAAGGCCCAAAATGAAGGATTTAATATATTGGCTGACTTAGCTATTGGGTGATAGACTGCCTCTCTGCTGCTATGACTTTTGTGCTCACCACAACAGGTGGAGGGTGAGATTTGATGTGCAGGGGAACATTTAAGAAAAAGCAGGAATACCTGAAGAATGTAGGATGGAAGAAAGTTCTAGACAAGAAACTGGCTTGAAGCTGTGAGGTCTGTCTGACAGTAAAAAGGACAGCTAATGAGAGACAAATCTTTTTTGTCTTTGCAAAGGCGCAGTGGTTGTGTTTGCAGGGAGGGGGTGTTATCTGCTCAGGACTATATCCTACAGTGTTAATGCTGCCTCCACTTCTCAACACTTCTTACAAGCCACCATGGGACTGTCACTCAGTAACTGACATGCTTCAGTGTTGGCTTTTGCCTTTTCCTTACCCCAAACTTTGTGCACCTTCCCATTAGGGGATACAAAACACCTGAGTTTGTGGGAGTGGAGTATTGTATACCTGTGGTATTTCCAATCATACAGGAAGCATGCAAACAAGATTTGGATGTGATGAAGTTTATATCTGCCTCCTCTAATAGTTCCAGCAGGAGAACAGAAGCTTCTGCCTTACCACAAAATAAGTGAGACATTCAGTCATATCTCTGCTTTCCTGCAAGAGGAGTCTGAAGATCATAATAGCTTTGTTGCTGCTTGTCTTTCTCCACTCCTGCACCAGGATGCCTTTCCTGCCTCTCCAGCAATGCCCTAATGTGATTCAGAGTCCCTGAGTCCAGCAGGACTGTGGTTCTTGTATGCAGCAGGGAGCTGAGCTGCTCTTGTTCACTGCAAGCAGGATCCTTTGAAGACAGCAAGCCTTTTTTGAATATAAAACGTCTGCAAGGAAGGCCCGGATGGAGCAGTTAAACCCTTTTATTTGGTTTCTGAGTGTCTGCTTGTTCTGTGAGTCACATGGCACGTGGTCCTGGTGCCTTGCTACACACATTGCTTCCTGTCTCAGCACTGGAGCCTCTCTGCAGAATGTACCCATCAGCCGATCTGAAATCTGCACCAAAAAAACCCATCAGATTTGCAGAATCGATCATGATAAGGCAGAAATAGCTTTGTGCTGGAGCCAAGGTCCTTTCAAGGCAGGAATCATTCACTGGAAAGATTTTAGTAGCACTGGACTTCTTGGTAATCTCAGCTATTTGTTTACTGGGAATCCAGTCCCAAATAAACAATACTGAAAAAAGTGAACCCTTTGGAGCACACTCTCTCTGCTTTCTAGCTTTTGGCTATTTGAAAGCTGTGCTTCCATCACTAGCATCTCCATCCACCAGGAGGTAGGAAATGGACCAAAGATTGCAACAGTATAGAGTTTGCCAGTGTAGAAGCTGCCCTACTGGCATTGGGGCAGCAAGACCACATGATGGGCTTTTTGCCTGGTGGGCTTCATGAGCTCCTTCCAGGATTCTTTTTCTTGGCTTCCCGATTTCTTTTCCTATTGCCCACATAACTGCCTTTCCAATAGGAGCCAGAATGTGGCCCTGAATAGCTAGGGCAGCATTGCTGTGCCCTCTTGTGTTGGCACAGGGGCTATCCACGATGTCCAGCTACTACTACTTTATTGCATAGTTCATCACAATTCCTTGCACAGTCTTATCCATATTAAAAGGTGGAGACACTTCTGGATGTGAGCAAAGGCATTGGAATTTGACTCATAAAATTTATTTGGTTTGTTGAAGGGAGAGGGTCAAGGCTCTGTACAATTTCTTGGGTTTATCTTCATAACGAACAGAAAAAGCACTGCATAGGCTGAAGGAAGAAGTGGCCTATGTGTGTGTGCTAATATCTGACATAATATTTCCTTGTAGAAAAGGAGATGCCTCTGGTTTACCTGTGTGAAAAATTATCACTGGCACTGTTTTCTTCCTGCACAGAGACTGGGACTGCTGCCATTCTATGCACCAGTCCCACTGCTTTGGCAATAAGCTAGCGAAGCCTTGCCTGACACTAGGTGTGAATCCACAGTAGGAAGGAATTCTCCCACACACTGCCAGAGAGCAGATTTATTGCTATGTATCCACACAAGGTGCTGAATCTACCTCTTTTCTAATCAGTTGTTTTAATTGCTCCTCTCAGACAACTAATAATAATAAACCACAGCTAGATTTGCAGTGGGGATTTGGGGAGGTAGAGGGATGGGGGGTAGAGATTGAAAGTGATTCTATTGATATTATTGTACAAGGTATTCTTTTTCTTTCCTGGGTAAACAAATTCTGTCCTTTTGGTTGTATTAAGATCTTCCAAAACCAATCTGCTAGCAACCCTCTGTGCACACTCTGAGCAATCATTGTGCAGACTGCTGCATCCCTAGCCAGCAAAACACTGCGTGCTGGCTGCAGCCCTCAGCTCCACCTGTCTGCACTAAAAATCAGAATGCAGGGAGGAATAAGAGGCTTCCATCAGAGTTGGGGCTTGTTGCAGATCATCCCATAGAGCTAAACTGTAGTTTTGTAACAGTAATTGCTTATGGGATTTGAGCTGAAGAGTAACAGAAAACTAGTGTGTGTGAAGCAGTTGTCCCTTTCTTACAATGCAGGAGCATTCAGCAAACCATCATCTGGAGCTTGTTGTTTAGCCATTGAGTTTTAGAAGTTGANTTTAAACCAGCACAATTTTCTTTATTTTTTAAACACTATTGAAATCCTGTAGTTTTCTTTCCTGGTATATAGTATTTTCCAAGTGGAATGGCACTGGGGTTTTTGGGAGAAGTGAATGTATCTGAATTTGAATATAACAATGTCATTATAAATAACTAGCCTGACAGTAGTTCCTAAAGCAAGAATAAGCACAACTTCTCCTGTGCCACAGACAAATGTAATGACTGAGATACTCCATGCTTCAGAGAATTTGCAGTCTAAAATAGGTGAAACTGGCAAAAAGCTGTAGAAAGTAGTCATTTCTGATTACAGTAAACTTCTATATATGGTGAAAACTCCAAGGCTATATAAGATAATCATTATTACTTTTAAACCAAGAGTCCTGGAAGGTATTTAAATAGATATGCTTCAGATCATAACTCAACCTCCCCCTAAGGAAAAAATTGTTTCCTGATCTTGATTTTTCCCAACCCGGAGATAGTCTTATAACTGCCTAGTTGAGGCGATGATAGAAAGATAAACCAGTTCACTACATCTCCTCATTACAATTCCTACTTGGCATGTCAGGTTAGACTTCCAGCAGTGTGGTGCAGCAGAAGAGTTCAAGTATCGAAACCTCCTCATTTTAGAGGAAGTTTTGTGGTGAATTCTAGTTCAGAATACATGATGAACACCTGAAGACACCTTTGAGAAGCAGACAGAAGCATTGATGAAACTCCCAATGGTCACTGAACCTAAAATGTCAGATATAAGGAAGGCCAAGCCAATGGCTTCGGGATCTGAACCTTTGCTGGTAGTTTGCTGTGGCAACTCTGAGCCAGTATGCAGATTTGGAGGCCTGGTTCAAGAGTCATTATCAATTTTGTTATTAGCTTTGGTGCTACAAAAGACTGCTTATGTGGATCATTGGGGTTTGGTTCCCTGTAGATAGGTATGTGCAAGTTTCAATAGCTTATTTTAGATGGGGGAAAGGAAGACTAAAGTAGGTGAGCTTTTCATGCACAAGACTCCCATACCCATGATGAGCTTCATTCACAGTTCTCAAACTATTTGCAGCAATTCAGTTTGGCAGGGCAAAGTCTATGATTCTGTAATGTAAAATTATTTTCTAATCTCAAAATATTTTTCATTGCTGGATCTGCTATTTTTCACATGCTACCAGTGGCAAACAATGTTAATGAAATACTGAATTCTTGATGCTCATCAAGGCTGAAAAAGTGCAAATTCTTTCTGATGACTCCCTTTGTAGAGCAGTGCATCAGGTCAAGAGTGGATTCAAAACTACTTTAATTCTCTCTGGAAGCTCTGAGGAAATAGGAGGAAGGGGATCATGACATTCCTGTTCTGCTGCAGTATGTTTTGCAGGTTAATCTGTCTACCCAAGAATTACCTCATCTGAGAAGCAGGATTAGATTTCTTGTTTGAGATCTAAAGCCTTTGCTTTCATCATGCTTCACATTTTGGCCAGCAGATTAAATATCTGATCATTGTGTACAGCAGAGGTTCTGGTTTTGTTCTCTCAGGACTACCAGTTATCATTCAATAGCCACGGTAATTATCTTTAATTTTTGAAAGTGCCAAGCTAGTTTCTCTGCTTGTTCAGTTCCCATTGCATGCAGTGACAGATGAGAGCTCATGAGGATATCCCAACTTGCAAGGCTGGGTAAAGCAAAATGGAAAATAAGTATGCCATAGAAAGTGAAATGTTCAGTGAAATTTTGGATGAAGAGCTAGTCGCATTTTCAATAGAGTCCTCTCTAGTTTCTCTGAGTATGAAGCTGGATATACACCTCAACATTTATTTTTGTACAGGAAAGTAGTGGAGTGGGTGGGAGAGAGAACAGGTGAAGTGGGAATGTGCTCAATTTTGCCTGCTTAGCTTTCATCAGAAGTCAAGCAAAAATGTATTCTGATATTGTGGAACCATCTTTGGATCTGAAGAAAAAAACACTAAGGATGCATGCTTGGCGTTTTAGGAAATGGGGGAGTACTCAGATGTTGTCCCTCAAAGATGGAGGCAGAGATCAGCCATGACAAACAGACCTTTGCTTTGCTTAGTGATACAGGGGTACCTTAAAAACTAGGTAAAAAACATTACTTTGGCCTCTAGAGGAAGGCAGTAACTTATGAGGGGTACTTCTGCAGTCTGGGCTAGCTACTTAAGTTGAGTACAGCCTTAGCCCTCATGTTCCAGTTAAATGAACTCTTGAAATAGAGAAGCCAGTTGCCAAGAGAGGAGTTTCTTGAACTGCTCTGTGTGGCCTACACAGTGATGGAGATCTGTCCTGATTGGGCAAGGCTGTAATATACCCAAGCTGCGCCAGGGGAAGTTTAGGCTCAAGGTGAGGAGAAAGTTCTTCACTGAGAGAGTCATTCACTACTGGAATGGGCTGCCCAGGGAGGTGGTGGAGTCACCGTCCCTGGAGGTGTTCAAGGTGTGCTTGGACGTGGCACTTGGTGCCATGGTCTAGTCTTGAGGTCTGTGGTAATGGATTGGACTTGATGATCTTTGAGGTCTCTTCCAACCTTGCTGATACTGTGATACCCCTTGCAAAGGAGAAATTGTAGGATAATGGTCTTGGTTCATCTCACTGGGAGCATGGAGGGAATCATAAAAATGTATTTGTGGTGAGTTGATATAGCTGGTCCTGTATTATGAGGCACAGTGTGGTTGCAGAGCAAAATGTTGCACAGCCTGGTACTTCTTGGTGCTGCTGCTCTCTTTCCATGCAGAAGACTGATGTGTGGTATTTGATGGGGACTGCAGCATATATTCTATGGTGCATCTGTCAAAAGTGTGAGAGACAGCACTGGTGCTTCCAAGACTAGAGGCTGCTTGGTGTCTAGTCTCTTGGGAGATTTGGGTGGTGTAGTTTGCTCTTCCATGAGTCAAAACAGATAGGAATTTCAGACCGAAAATATCTTCAAACTCACTGCAGGGAACATGCAACTTCATAAGATACATGAGTGCTTTAATGAGAAATTATGTCAACAGTACATCATGGGAGAATCCTAGATGAAAATGAACTAAACAAAATCTTAACTTGTCCAATTATCATCTCTTCGCTTCCAAACCATAATTCATCTGACTGGAAGAAGTCCTAGTTTATTATCTTTGTTACTCTTGCAGTACAAGTTTCAGGGTTGGTTTGCTGACTTGTGCTTTAGTTTAACCTGTGTTATAGCGGCATGGCCTAATCAGCATCAAAGCTCTGGACAGGAGAAATAGGACTGTATGTACAATGTGGCCCTGCTGTCCTTGACATTGTGTTCAGAAGAAAGCCTTTTTAAGAAGCCTTATGAAAATAAATAATGAAAAGGCATACTGAGATCAAGAAAAAATTATCTGTCCTGGTATTTTCATCTAGGGATACTTGGAATATTAGAAGAATATGAAATCCACTGGGGGAAATGAGTCTGAAACAGCAGGGGTGTGCCTGAGGTTCTCAGAGAACTGCAGGAAGACATAGAGATAAAAATAAAAAAACAACAAACTTAAAGCAGGGGAAGACACTGCAGTTACTTTGCCCACTCCCTGTATTGCTTTTGTATGGGTGTGGGGGAGATAGCAGGCAGCAGCTGGCTGCTTCAGAAAGCCTTTTTATTAAGTCTTGCAATTATTCAGAGGCAAAGACAATTTCAGAAAGCTGAGCCAGTCAATATTAAATGAAAAACCCGTCAGATATCTTCAGATGGTGGGGCATGTATTTTGCTGCTTCTGCTTCCTTTGCACTTACTGCCCCAACTGAAAATGATGCAAATACTTCCTACATCATGATTTTTCTGTGGTTCTCGTTGGTTCTCAGTATAAGCAACAGGTTGCTGAGTTTCCCATTAGCTGGGGAGAAGCCAGTTAGAGACCCGACCTAGAATGAATTCTTAATTGTAGGTTTCAATTTGGTAAGGAGGAGTCTGCTGCCATTATTTAACAAGGAAGCAAAAAGCACAATAGTGGCAACCAGTCAGTTCTTTGCAACGGTGACAGTTAGCTTTCCCAGGAAGAGTGGGCGACAGTAAGGCTTTTAATGAGGGGCAGGTGGCTGCTTACTGTGTGCAAACCCAGCTGCATTGCTTGGGCTGGCTATAGTAGACTGCACAGCATGCTGTGTGTGTATTGGTCTTCTGTCTCTTTTTTAAGGGCAGCTCTTAGCTGTAATCCCACACCAGCTGTAGGAATGTGATGCAAAGGGAAAACCATGCTTCGTGCTCTTCTTGGACCCACAACAGGATTGTGTAAAGGTCTGCTGGAAAAAGAGTTTAAATGAGTGTTTAGGAAAAAAACCCTAGCAGTTGCTAACTGACGTTGGGGCAGAATTGTGGTTTAGCTTGCTTCCTGAGGAAAATACAAATGACAGCACCTATTTCTATGACCCCTATTTTTGGCAATTTTCCATTTGCTTATGTTCATCTCTGAAGTGCTGTCAGTCTAGCTAACAGATGTGTCTGTATTCCCTGTGGTTCGGTAGAGCAAATCTCACAGATTATTTCACTTGCAGAGTCCTCAAAAGCAGCATTTGCTTTGTCCCCTCTTGTAGCAAGACATGTCCTTTAATCCTTTGTATACTTTGGAACACCTTCCAGTGTCGTTGAGGAGTGGTATACAGACAAGCAGGGGAAAAGATGTCCAGGAAGGGAATAATCTACCTCGAGGGAGGGTTGTGATGCTAGTTCCTTTGTCATTAGTCTGCCACCATGCCTTACCTTTTTCTTTTCAAACCATGAAGTGAGGAGAGTTCACTTCTTGCATCCATTTAGTATTTGGGCTCTCCCACAGACAGCCAAGGAAGCCACCAGACTCAAAATGAATGGATTTGTAGTGTTAATTTTATCTCAATTATCTCCAGATAATTTAATTAGTTCCCAAATGGACATCAACAGTCTTGGACAAACTGAAGAGGTGCCACAAGTGAAAGATAATGGTTGCACTACCAACTTTCTTCAACAGCTGTTTCCTTTATGAAACACTCCTATTTTGCAGCTACATGCAATGTCTGTGTCCTACTGAAGAAGCAGCAGAGAAGATATTCTAGCATCTTTATTCTTGTTTAAAAAGAGCTGCATAGGTAGCATTGAAGGTGGGCATTATTGTGCCCTCTGGCGGAAGTGATTTGGTGGATTTTCTCCTCTTCTGTGTCAAAAGCAATCTTAAAAGCTGCTGTGCAGCATAGGGTAACAGGGCTGTGTATTTGCTTACAGGTTAACTGAATTGGCCCAGGCCCCTTTTGCTAAGCTAGACTTTAACTTACAGACCAAATCATCTGGCAGACTGAAATCAGCCTTAGCTAGTAGCAGAGTGCTAGTATCAAGGTTTCACATCTGTCTTTTTCAGAGAACAAGACAGATAAATCTGGAGATAGCCTGGACCTCAGGCAACCCAAACCTCTATGCATGGCAGGCCAGTGAAATGAAGGCTGAGGGAAAGGCTGTCAATGTTGTACTCCTAGACTTTTGAAAAGCCTTTGATAGTGTTCCTTACAAAATTCCTGTAGACAATTTGGCTACTAATGGCTTGGATGAACACACTGTCTCTTGGAAGGCTGGACCTACTTCCAGAAAGAACTCTTGAAGGAGGTCTTGTAGGAAAAAAATCAGAGAGGCAAAAGCCCATTTAGAACTTAAACTGTCCACTGCTGTTAAGGAGAATAAAAAATGCTTCTTTTGCCATTAATATATTTATAGAAGGGGCAAGGACAACCTCCACTCCTTACTAGATGAGAAGGGGAATATAGTAACTAACAAAAGATGAGGAAAAGGCAGAGGTGCTTAACACCTTCTTTGCCTCAATCTTCAATAGTGGGACAGGTTGTCTCCAGGAGAGCTGGCCTCCTGAACTGACAGATGGAGCCAGCGACCAGTATAGTCCCCCTGTAATCCAGGAGGAAGCACAGTAAGGGACCTGCTGAGCCACTTGGATCCTCACAAGTCAATGGCATCTGACAGGATCCATCCTAAGGTGCTGAGAGAGCTGGCAGATGAGCTGTCCAAGCTGCTCTGCATCATTTATCAACAGTCCTGGCTCACTAGAGAGGTCCCTGAAGACTGGGAGCTGGCCAATATGATGCTCATCCAGAAGAAGGGCCAGAAGG
>WBNM01044945.1:0-21177 GCA_013399055.1 Ramphastos sulfuratus | reverse complement strand
ATCTGATCATCCTTAATCTCTACACAAGAATATGGTTATGGTTCCTCAAAAATAAATGGAGCCGGCCACACACCTATCATCAACTGCAAAATTCTTCAAAGCATCCTTTTTTCCATGTTTTTGTTTCTTTTAAAAGAGTATAAGTTTAACACATGGCATATAACCACAAATGTAAAATGGTTCCTTTCCTGAAGGTGAACAACTAAGAATAGAAAAAATGCAGAAAGATGCAAGAAGAAAATTAGGGCAAACATGGAAGGAGAAGTCGTCCATGAGGCAGAGTGCTAACACGCAAGTGGAAAAAACAACACACAGCAGGAATTGCTGTAGCTAGACTTTCTTGGGGGTTGGTTTAATTTTACTAAAATCCTGAAAATACATACAAGACTTTCTGTGTCAGGTGTACATAAAAGCCACCTTTGCCATTATGCTACAGCTTCATCACATCAAACAATCTTATCCTCCCAGGAAAAAAAAAGAAGAGGACAGGTCATTATGAATGACAGAAGAGCCAGAAAGTGACAACCACAGTGTAGTCATCTCTGGTAATCAGAGTTAAAGCAGACAAAGCATCCTTAGCACTGGTCTTCTACACCAGAACCCGAGCAAGAACTCATTGCAGATGAACTCATTTAAAGATGGAACTCGAAGCAGAACTGCACCATCCGGTGTCTGGTCAGTGTGCAATGCATCTTCCCCTGAACTCAAATTTCGTGCAAGATGTTCAGTGAAAGATTCATAGCTAAGCATGGTAAGAAAAAAGCTAAGTAAATCTGAAAAGTGTGTGAAAACCCTAAGCTAGCAGTAAAGCTTTCAAATATTACTACAGCAGCAGTAACATTTCTGGCACAAAGATAACACAGTCAGGATCAGCCCAATTTGGGAGAAAGGTATTTTCTACACAGCTTCACTCTGCAGCGACAATGCCCGAAAAACACAGAACAGCCAGTCGAAGCAGTTTTAGAGCTAATGCTCTGTCTCTCTCTTGTTTATAATTTAGAACCAAGATACTTTCTGGAGATTCTTTTGAATATAGAATGAGCAGGGCATTGGTTGCAAAAATAGTAACAATGATAAAGTCTGTATCGTTCACTGGTTTGCTAAGAGGGATAAAATGGCAATGTATGAACAATTTCTCACTCTTTGTTCCCTTTGCCTCCTACCTTCCACCTCCTCCACAGCTCCTCTGTGCATACTGAATACTAACCTTGACTGACCAGATAACACATGAGATCTTGATGGATTTCTGTGGGAAGAAAAGGCAGCAGCATTGGCCCCTTCTGGGCTTTTCTTTGTCAGGAATGGGGGCACTGGATTTCTGTATTATTTCTGAATTATAAATAATTCTATTTAATTGTAAACACATGCATAGATAAATATAATTGTGTGTGTATGTATGTATGTGTATATATATATATATGTGTGTGTGTGTGTGTGTGTGTGTGTGTGTAAATACAATTATATTTTGTACATATGCCTGTAAATTTAGCTTGCTGTAAAATATAGCTGTATCTTACTTCCAAGCTGTCTGAGTTGGTCTGGTAAATCTTATTTGAGGGGTAGTTTCTCAAACCCACCACACCAATTCAATACAGAACCTGACTACTGATGATGCTCCAGAAGCTTAGAGATGAAAGATTAATATGAATCCTATTTTTAAACACTCATCAGAAAAGTACATTTCTTCTGTGAAAAAGCAGATGGCTTCAGCTAAGAGTGTAGTTCAGTATGTCAAGGAAATGCAATCAGGAAGTATCTGTCCCTCAAATTAAATAAGACAGCCATTAAATGATAAAAAGCTCTAGCAAAAACTCTTCCCAACCTCCTCCTAGAAGGAAATTTTTCTAAATGTATTAACAGCTTTTATTTTACTGTAAAACACAGCCAAGGTGTAGATTGTTTTAATTATCTCACTCTTTTTGCACTTGTAACGAACTGGATGATTTCTCAGCTATTATGCCAGATTTAATGCAAAGTGTTTCTTGGTATGAACCATGCCAGGCTTACTAAAAATCTAATCAAGTATTACAGTTCAATCCTACTCTCAACCAAACATCCTGAGACAGCATACAACGTACGCTTCAGGAAGATGGATCTGTACCAGAAGGAAAAAAAAAAAAAAAAAAAAAGCAAGCTATTTTCCAATGAATCTGTTCTCGACAAACTTGCTAAATGTTCTACAACTAATATGAATAAATAAATCATCTGCTGATCTTTAAGAAAATCTCTTGTTGCTGAAAAGAATTTAAGCATTTGTGAAATATTTTCTCAAGCCTAAAATGTTGTATTTTCTTACCTCGGTTTATTGTGCGGCAATGCCTTTGCATCGACAGCAAACATTTTGGAAACAAAGACAATAACAGGGGCTGTTCCTTCACTACTGCATTTCATAAAAGCTGAAGAAACACAAAAGAAAATTGTCTGCATATTTTTTTTCCCAACAGTGTGGCCAAAACTATGGTTTTCCACGGACGTTATAGGAACTTACTTTTCATTTCCTATTTCAATGGATACTAAGCTGAAGACAAATTAAGAAAAGTAGAAAACTACTGCCTAACGAGTTGATAACGCTGCCCACATCTTCAAGTCTTTTTCACTATAAAATACAATTATCAAAACTGTAAAACCAGAATTCTTTAGAACAAAATCCAACTAACGCACTGCTTTGATACTGGAAATTTTGCTCACAGGCTGGTTTAGGTTAGAATACAAAAATAGAGCAGCTCAGCATTAAAATCAAGCTATTTAGTCAGTATCTCAAAGTACTGTCCCTTCTTTCAAACTAAAAGGGGAAGCCTGCAAACGTTCAGATGCTCCAGTCATTGGAAATTTGGGCATTCTGCAAAGGGCAGAAGACCCAGACAAAATTCACTTGGTATTAAGGAAATTCCCTTGAATCACTTTTTTCATCCACCTTGGAACACATTCTCAAACACAAAACAGATGCAGGACATAAATCATCTTCTACACAACTCCTTTTTCTCTGATGTAAGGTAAAGTACTAAGGCTAACAAAGTTCCAAAACTTGGCAAGATACTCACTAAAGGTGAAACAGACTGTGTTGCAATAACTTAGAGTAGGAAGCAGTAAATTTATGCTAATTATCTCATACTGTTTGGAGAATACAGTGCTTGTCAGTGTTGCCTCAGCTCCAGGAAAGCATTCCTAACAGCCTGTCAATGTGACATGCACATCTCACCTTACACTGACATCTGCTGCACACCAGCTTTATTTTCAATACTGCCTATAGGAAAAGTTCGATCACTGAACATATTCTTCCCAGCCCCTATTACAATTTTTGGTGATTATCAAACTTCATTTTGTTTACTTTTGTATATAAACATCCACTCTACCAGAACTGGATGTGAAATCATGACCTTAATGAAGCTGTCAGTGTAACTTAAGCTACCTTCAAAGTATTATATAATAATAATAATAATAATTCTCCAGGTTCTTGTTTTTATTTACTAGTATTTTATCATTCTGGAATATTATGAAATAGCTATTAAGTTATACCTTCAGCTGCGGAAATGTTGAAGAAAAATGTAGTAACATTTGCAGCAGTTGCTAAGCTACATCTTGCTACCTTGTTTTCACTGCAGGAATTACTTAGCAATAAATTCAACAAAACCTCCTCTTTAGATTACCAAAGCTGGAGCTAGTTAATGAAAATATGTGTAAAACTGAAATCCAAATTCAAATCTTTACTAGCTAAAAGTTAATGATTTTAATAAAGATGTTGGTAAAATACTCTAATTATATGATTACTTCTATTTAGAGCTAAAAAGAAATATTAACCTCATATTCTTCCAAAATTTCCAGTTTCAGAGTCTCAGACTTCACATCACATACAGCTTTTTGCATAAAAACCCCAAACGAAAATGTTTGGCCGTAAAAGTGAGACGTAATCCTGTGGCACATCACTGACAAACATCAGCCAAGACTTTACAAGTAAAATTACTGTAATTCTAAGGAGAGATTCCCACACATCTTATTATCCAAAGACACAAGTAAAACCAAGATAGAAAGAAACTCCATGTTAATGGAAGAACACCTGCTCACCACTTTTCAGTTCCTGAGTTTCTGGTGGCAAAGAATCAAATGTTCTAGGTCCAACACACATCAGCTTTTCTACTCTCTCTGCAGTGATGTCAAGAGGACTGGGAAGTTTATTACACACCATGGCTAAAACACATCGTTAAGGATATGTATTTATGTGTTTGTATTTCCTTACTGAATGCAAATGAAAGGAAGACAAATGCTTTCAATGGTTGCTTCTTCAGAAGAACCTCATGCACTAACTGTTAGCAGCCACAGGTATCTGAAATCCGGTTCCGTCTGTTACAGCACACAACACTTCCTCTGGCATTTAGCCACTGGCAGAATGGGTAGCTAAATACGGGTGGCTCAGCCCACCTGCAACTGGGAAACTACAAAAGCACCATTTGGGCACAATTTATAGAACTAACCAGTACTTACACATCAGTAATTTGTGTGTACCTGCTACAACATAACATGCATTATATTACAAACACTCAATGACCTTAGAGGTCTTTTCCAATCAAAACAATTCTATGATTCTCTAAGACTGCCTACACAGCAAAAGCTGATTGAGAAGTATACATATGCCAAAAACATAACATCAGATACTTACAGAAGCTCATGGACAGAAGACCTAAGATTCTATCATAAAAAGGAGACTCACTTATTCTTCAGGAAAAATACTAAAATTTGTATATAAAAATATGTAAGGAAAAGTCCATTGCCAAACTGCATCCAGTTTCATAGCTTATTTCCCTAAACATAAAACCCAGTACGTGTGCAAAAGCACAAAGCTGGTAGAACACAAGACTAATTGTAAATGTCTAACTTCACATTACAACTAAGCAAATAGGTCCAGTTAGCATAGGCAGAGATGTGATAAAAAAAAAAAAAAGCAAATCACACTCAGATAGATACATATACACTTATATCTTGTTGTGATTTGTGACACTTCTGCATCACATGTCACATTTCTCCAACTCTTTGAGAGCTGTCAACGGAACAAGTAGTAAGTAGTATCTCCCTTAAAGGATACAGAGGACTGCATCAGATAATGGCAGCCACTGACTACATATAGCATTAAGCTGAACTTTAGGGTCTGCGTGTTGTGACTCCCGTGCACCAATTTTCAGTCCCAAAGAGGTGACAATCTTTTCAATTTTTTCTTTGTCTCTGTAAGGAAAATACAATAACTATACTTTTAACAACACAGAAGCAATGCATAAAAGTGTTTACAACATTTCTTGTTATTTTAAAAATCAGCACAGAACATGGAAAGAGATTCCATGACAACTTTACACATCTTCTCACCTTTTCATAACAGCTTCATACAGACTCCATATATTGTCCAGCACCAACTGCACAAACAAAGGTTTTTTTCCTTTTGACTGGTAGAACATAAAAATACAGCTAATTATGAGAAATTCCTCACTTTTACAATAGGCTTAAGACTCTACTTTTAACTGACCACATCCATAATAAGCACGTAAAACCTTTAATCAAAGTCAAGTCTGTTATCTCTCTCTACATGAGATCACTTCAACACTCTGAGTTATAAGAATGGTATAAGGCACAAAATAATCATATATGTAAAAGTGAAAGGTAAGGGTTTCAAATGCAGGAAAGAAGTCTGACAAATACAGAACACATCTACCTTAAGCCTAGTTACCAGCCTTTTGTAACTGTTAATCCTCACTTATCACAACACAAAAAGGGAAACTCCTCTCTCCTAACTTTCTGCATCAGAAATGTTAATTCAAGAAAAATAAGGTCACGGTCTCAGTATAGCATTCAGCAGGATTTCACTAAAGCAAAACAGATTTTCCAAGTCCTAAATCCTTAGCTGTTGAAGGACTCTTCAAATAAGACAAAGACCCACTCACTACTCTCATCTCTGCACAGTTAGTATTCCATTAATCTTCTGAACTGTGTTCTGTGATGAATCGAAGATAGAATGCTCCTTATTCCGTAAATAGAGACATTTAAAGGCAATTGTGAGCAGTGCCAGATAGTATTTCCTCCATGTAGCTTTTGAATGGTGTATTTTGAAATGTTCTACCCTGCAAGGCCTGATGCAAGACTCTCCTAGTGACATTGTATCTCTGATGCTGAGTGAAAAGGTGCTGAGGTGAATTTTCAAAATATATTAGCAGGAATAAAATTTAAAAAACAAACAAAACCAACTGAAAAGCAGGTAATATTTCTGGTGATCTCCCTACCTGATCACCTTTCATTATCCTCTTTGCTTTTGTATTTAAATAATACTCTCCCCATAAAGTCTTGAGAAGTACTGCAGGCTTGATTCCCATCTTTTGGCTGTACAGTTGGGCAAAATGCTCAATGCTGAAAGGAAACAAAATGCATCTCAAATACAAGTGTAATGTTGTTTACACATGCTTATCAGCCTAAGCAACAGAAATCTTACATGAAAATCATACACAAATCTCAAGTCCTTGTCTTACCTAGCTTCTACTTAGCATTTTTTCCCCTATTCCCTTCCACAGGCTTTGTCAATATTCAAACCGAAGGCATCAGAAAACCCTTTCAAGCCTTCAAAAATGAAAAGGTCTTCCCTCACTCACATCCTCTATAAAAAGATCTCTTTCAGACTAAAGAACATGTCAAAATTTGAAGACTTGTTTTCAATTTCCTTTTACACCTATACTCTAGATTTTTCTTACTATATATGACAGATAATTAAACAAAAAAGTCCATTTTATTTTCCCTTTCCTCTGCAGTGACAAGAAATGTTTGTGTTAGACTACGAACTACATATGGAACATAATTTAACAGCTGAACTTTGACTGGAGCTGAACTTTTTTTAAAGGTTTTGCAGTATTAAAGACAGGAACAGTACTACGGAGTGTATCTTTTAAATGTTATTTTCTTGAAGACAACTACTCCACCTTGAGGCTAGCAATCCAAACAAACATGTAATCATGCAACTAGTCTGCTGCCCTACAAAACTACCAAGAACGGGACTGAAAACCAGAAATGATCCCAAACTCCAATATAGTATTTCAAGAAATTTTCTGAAACTGATGTATCTCTAAATTCTTATGTTTACTTGTACATCTCTGCAATGTTCTTTTGCAACTGTGGAAACAGAAATATGCAGATTATTAGGTAACAAGAGGTAAGAAATATACCTAATGAAGAAAAAAAAAAATAGACAGATTGAGCATAAATACTTGAGGGCAAATGCGTAATTTCAAAGTATGGTACATAAAAAACATATCACAGTAACGATATGAACCAGAACTGGTTTTGAATTTGAATTGTACTTGACCTAACTGAACTGAAACTGTTGCACTTGATGCCAGTTGCCTGCATTATGCTTGTTCCAAGTGTCACTGTCCCTGTAACTGGTAGTTCCAAACTACTCGTGAACAGCTCCTGTACTGTCACAGTTTTTTGCTTAGAAAATGTCACCAATTGATAAAATACCAAATTTACCAGGCTAGGCTGGACACTAGTGGGCTCAGCAGCTGCTTTGTAAGTATAACAGTAAAACGCTAGTAGTATTTTCAGCTGTTAGAACTGATTAGATACAGTTGCATCTCACAGAAAACTATCAAAAATGCTTTTATTAAGCAACTGAAAATACTTTATTTGCAGTAATCAGTTAGGGAAAAAACCAACAAAAAAAACCCCAAACACCACCCACAAAACAATACAGACAGCAAGAAAAAGAAAAAGTCAGTATTTTCAGACTTACCTAAAGCCCCAGCCATCAACTGCACTGGCAAACACCACATTTCCATGGTCTGGTGAAAAATAAAGATGTGAATCATCAGTATCTTCCAAGCCAGCACTCCAGTCATAAATTTGCTCTGCTCCTGATGCCGTGTCTGAAACACTTTCACTTTCTGTTCCTTTCTCAGCTCGCTCTTCTAAGACTTTGGAGGTAAAGAGTGTTCCGGTGACTGCATTGATCTGTGGAAGGAAGCGTAAAAATACAGATTTGTTTGCCATTAAAATGCAATTTCCTTTCTTCAAGTAATAAAAAAGAGGAGGTTTTAACAAGATAGCATGCCTCTAATCCATTTTCCAATTTGAAACACAGACCTTGTGTATCTAAGCTTGTCCACCTCAAAGACAAATGGACTTTGATGAGCCTAAAACTGCAGCTCCACCATCATGCACTATCCAAGTCAAAGTCAGGATTCCATCAGATACAAACTATCCCATGTAATGCACCATGTCTCACAGAACAAGGAACAGTTCAACAGAAACTTATTATTGACAACACACAAACAACAAAGGAGGGCCAAAGAGGAACCAGGTAGGTAAGAGCTTAAAAGTAAGTTCTGGGGCAAAAAGTTTGAAGACAAGTTATAATTTAAAAGGGTAATTAACTTCATCCCTGCATAAATCAATCAATATCAGAAGCAGTTTAAAGATATTCTTTGTCTACCTCCAAAGAAGTTCAAGCAATTTAACAGGAAGAACAAAACATTCAGCACATTATTTCTACCCAAGAGGCATTTAATACTTTTATCATGTGTTCTGAATGAAAATTAAAATGAACTATAAATAAAATGTATCTCAATGTGAAAAAGTTAGACAAGATGTTACAGCACTCGTTTCCACAAAGTGAAAAAATGGTTCTGCTGCACTGAATTATTCCAGTGATAAAGCAGTGAGACTTACAGCCTCTCTCAATTCAAGAACAGAGAAAAGGGGGAAGAAAGTAAGTTCAACAAAATCCGCTGCATGAATACCTGTTCTAAGATATTCTTAAGGTGCAAGTATGCCTCCTGTGGGGTAAGCTTCAGCTCCACAATCAAGCGATCGATTTTATTGATCACCAGCACTGGACGTATGTTTTCTAGCCATGCTTGCCGTAGAACTGCTTGAGTCTATTGAAAAGGACAAAGCTTTTTTTTTTTTTTTTTTTTTTAATCACAGAAAGCTTGCTATTACAAAAAAGAGAGAATGCTGAAGAAAATGACAATGTAAATTTAATATTTAATTAAATGTATAATAAAGGACAGGTTGACATTCAAACCAGAAATCTGACTCCCACAGCATACAATGTTAGTTATCACTGAATTCTACAGATAGCAGAATTTCATGGCATCTTCTCTTCATTGAAGTACGCCACAAAATAAAGCAATCTTCGTGTTATTTGGCATTTTTTTTTTTTACCTTCTGCATCCTAAAAGCACATGTAAAGTTATGACTTCCCTTGAGATATTTATTTCTTCTCTAGACAAATATTCCATGACCTGAAAAACTGCATACTCACTGTTTCAACCCTCTATCACTAGGCCCACCCTCCACTGTACTCGGCACAGCTATGAAACTAACCTACCCTCTTTTACATCTCAAGTACATGGTCATTTATTAAAGGTTTAAAAAACCTTCTTATACCAACTCATCTTTTATTTCTACATTATACACTTAAGACTTTGTTTACTCTATCCTCTCTGCCCTCTTTCTCTATTTAATAGACTTTATTTTACCTGTGGACAGACTCCTTCAACAGCATCCACCACTATGATGCAGCCATCACAGAGTCGGACAGCAGTAGATACTTCTGAAGAAAAATCCACGTGCCCTGGGGAGTCTATTAAATTAATCAGATACTCCTGATCACCTAGGATCAAACAACAAATCAGTATTTCAGAACATTTTTTAAAGAAAAAAAAAACTTGAAAAAAATCAATCTTTCAGCCACCTAGTTATACTGCTTAAAATACTTATTTCTAAGTACAAAATCTGCAGTAGCCATCACATTTAAGAGAAATTCCAGTAGGGCAGGAAGACTGTCAGCAACATGGCACCTTATGGCTTGTGCCCAGTTAATCTGAATTTCACTCTCAATGCCAATCTTCACCTTTCGATAGCGAACTGTTTTTAGAAAATTAAAAACAACACCACAATAGCCAAACAAGCAAAAAGAAAAACCCAAACCCAGAACAACCTTGTAGTAACATTACAAAGAGATCACTAGCTAAAACCAAATCAGCTGCGTAACAAACTGTATTTTAAAGCTAGATCATGTCAGACTATCGTTAAAAATAAATCCTACATTTTGATGAAATGCCTCATTTCAGCCTTGTGATTTTTCAGAACAACATGCTTTTGACTCCATATTACTAAAATACCTTCAATGCACAGAAACAGAAGTTTTCACTATTTTCTATACCACTCCCCTGCAACAATCTGCTTGGCGGAGGGAGACTCCAGTCAGCTTTTGAGAACTCACTACATTCATCATCAGCCATAAACAAAGTAAGATCAACCAACTTTCCTGTTCAGAAGTTGTATTAAAGTCTAAATTTCAGTACGACAGAAAAGTAACAGACATAGAAACTTCTAACCACTAAAACTCAGGTCATTTCAGAATCAACAATAAACCAGCCACAGCTAACAACAGTCAGCTGGAAGATCACCATTTTATTTTTTATAGTCAGCTGTAGCTGAAACGGAAAGACTAACAATGGCTCATCTGCTCACACAATTTCTCTGTCAGTTTCTTTTTTCTAGACAGCTCTGTTAGCAGCAACTTCATGCTTTTCATCCACCTTGCTGAGGATGAGACTGTTGAGAAACATGAAGTCATAACAAAGACCAGACCATTAACTGCACTATTAAAAAAACCCAGAACATTTATAGCAAAGTAAAACAAGCACCTTGACATATGTAAGACTGAAAAAATAATCCAAAATGTTGAAATGTTGTTGGCTTTTTAAAGAGATCTTGCCTTTTGGTAACATTATTCCAAGACTTAAGATCAAAATATAAAAATTTAGAACTAAAATAAAAAGATAAATGGAATTACTCCACTTGCATCCAAACCCAAAGATAACGTTCCTAACCCTGAGATGAAACTTGATTATCTTGGTTAACAGCTGAATAAATGCCCAATACACATCTTTGCAGAATCATGGTCTGAGGAACACAGAAGTACATATAAAAGTGCATACAAAAGGATTTCAAGAATGACAATGAAGAGACAGGGAAAATTAACCAACCAAATACATTAAGTTTATACTTGCCAGTCCCAACAACTTGCCTTTCACAAAATGCAATGAAATTGCACTGGACTTCATTGTTATTCCTCGGACCTGTTCATCTTCTCTACTGTCCAGGTACCTCAGCTGAGTAAGAAGTAGAAGAAGAAATACATCTGTAGAACTACCTTCACGAGTTGCTTATCAACTGTCAAATAGCATGGCTGTGAGAACACGAGGTTTAGCAAGACTGGGAATGGCATTTCCTTAAGAACCACTAATTTACAATCCCAGCACACACATGCGAGAATTTTGTAGAAGACAACAGTGTAGCTCTACCTTTCCTGCTAAGCGGCTAGAGATTATTCCATTGCTAGATATTAGACAATCAGCCAGAGTCGTTTTGCCTGAAAAAGAAAATAAATTTTTAATTTAAATTACCACAGACAGGATTAGAAATGATAACCTTATCTAGTTTTCTGAGGCACCAACATTAATGAAGGCTTCAAAATATAAAAAGAATACAGGCTAAATTAAAGAAAAAAGTAATGATTATCCAATTTCGCCTGCTGGGTGCACACAAATTCATCTTTGATGAGTGGATGCATAACCAGAAATGTAGCTGAAATAGCAGAGTTCATCAGTACCTCAAAATATCATGCCACTAAACAAAATAAAATGTGCATTTATTGTTTCTGCAGTATTATTTCCTACTTAACAAACTCCTTTCATTGAGTAAAGGTAAAAATACAACAGCCTAATTCACACAGGTGTATTTCATTCATGTCAACATTCTGCATCAGCAAAGTGGAAAATATTAAGTTGCAGCTATTCTAAATGGCTAGTGTAATGCTCCCTGAAGTTCTAGAAGAGAAGGCCAAATAAAGCATGAAGCAGAGTGAGTCAGGAGTGAGGCAGTTTAACGCTGTACCCATGAGAAGCTGTTGCTCTTAGAACGGTAAGCAAAACGCCGCTCGAACCGACACTCGCACACAGGCACTGTTCGCAAGGCTTCCGCCGGTCGCCAACGCCTCTCACCGTGATCCACGTGGGCCAATATGCAGATGTTTCTGATGCCAGAGGTCTTCTTCTGGAGCTCAGCCATCTTCCCCACACCTGTGCGCACCATGGTCAGGAGATTCTGCCGACGAAGGGAAGTATTCTATTTAGAAGGCAACTTCAGACAGAACTTCTATTACAAATAAGTACAAAGGTCGTGGGGTTGTGGTTAGAGCTGCAGGCGAGGGAGACCTCTGACCCGCGGAGTGCGTGCCTCAGCCCCGCCCGCACTGCACGGGGACGCCAGCACCGTACGACGCTCCGGGCACGCTTGTGTGCGCGGGAGTCGGATTGGGGTCGGTCACTTTCCGGAGGCACACGGAGCCCCGCCCAGAGCTGCCCCAATGCCACCACCTGACGCTTTACCCCCGAGCCGCGAAGAAGAGGGGGCTGCCCCCTCCCCGTGCCGCCCCTCCGGCTAAGTACCGCCAAGCGCAGTAGCCGCCGGGCCGGGCCGCACCCCAGGGCCTGCCGCACGCCCTTCGACACTGCGGCTGCGCACAGCCGCCTGGCGGAGCGGTGCCCCGGGAGGAGACCGCCACCTTCGCCCGACGTTTCCTCACCGGGGTCCGCCGCGATGCCGCGAGGGGTACCCTAAGCCCGGGGCTGACGCGGGGGCGGGGAAGGCCACGCCGCACGGCCTTCCCGCGCCCTTCTCACGCCGTGCCCCACGCCCCCCCCCAACAAAGGGCCCTGGGGGAAGCCGATCCCGACCTGCGTTTCCTCTGGCCGCCCGCGCCCGGAAGCCCGCGCCCGCCTCTCCTCTCTCGCCCCGCCCCTACCGGAGCGGGATGCCTGACGGCAGCCGGCAGAGGTCGCTCGACGCCGCTAGGCGACGCAGCGCTGCCTTAGTTACCGCGGCGGAGGCGCGGGGCGGCCGCGGCAGCATGAAGCAGCTTCGCTGTCTCTGTCAGATCTGTACCTGTGGGTAAGCATCTACCGGCTCCGGGGAGCAGAGGGAGGCTTCGGGTCCCCGGGAGGGTGTCCCCCAGGAAGGTGACAGCTGCCGCCGCTCAGCACCCCGAATCTAAAAAACCACTCCCATCCCGACCCCCTGCTCAGCCGTCCCGGGGCCCGCAGGGGCTCCGTGTGTGGGCGCGGCGAATGTTTCAGCACTGAGAAGGCAGAACCCGGGCAGCATTCCCAGTTCAACAGCTTCTGGCCTACCTTTTTTCAAAAAGGAATCTTCTCAGTGAATATGAAGAAATGATTAAATCAGGTAGGGCAGAAAACCTGACCTTAAATACGTTTAAACTGAAAAGAATGGAGAAAGGTTTTCAAAGCCACCTGGACTAAGCCTCGGGATGAGTTTCCATAGAGCAGAGCCAACGCCTACTAAGGACTGCACCAAAGGAATCCTCTACAGAGGTCTGGCTAAAGCAGTCTGTACACGAACCTGTGCAAGCACTACGACTTTTGAAATTGATTTAATATCTCTGTCTGTCTAGCAACACATCAGCGACAATCTCCATGAGAAGGGCAGCCCCACTCTGTATTCCATTATCCCATAGAGACACACAGTGCAGCATTGTGCTATAGCCTCTGGCCCAGGCTGGCTGATTTACGAGGCAACCCCTGCAATTAAGTAGTATCTAACAGCAGAGAGAGGATGTTGAATCTGATATCCAAATGAAGAACAAATCATCTGACACAGATGTGTTCTAGGCACTCAAGAATAGTTTTGTGCAGTTCTGGGCTCCCTGGTTCAAGAGGAACAGGGCACAAAGCAGAACAAAGGAAGTTCCACCTAAACATAAATAAAAACCTCTTTGAGACTGGTGGAGCACTGGAACAGACTGCCCAGAAAAGTTGTGAAATCTCCTTCCCGGAGAGTTTCAAAACCTGCCTGGATACTTTCCTGTGCAACCTGATCTAGATGAACCTGCCTTAGCAGGGGAGTTGGACTAGATGATGTCCAGAGGTCTGATCCAATCCCTACCATTCTATGATTCTGTGAAAACCATAGCATACAGAACTGCCTAAGTTTAGTTTTGAGATACAAAAATAAACTGCTGCTTTATCTTCATCTCAATCTGTCATCCTTTCCCCACGCACTGCACTCTTACAAAAATAGAGAATCTCAGATAAATCCAAGTTAAAGGGGAAGAGGAAGATTTCTCTGAAACAAGAATATTTAAGCCTTCATACTGACCACATCTAAATGCACACAAACTCAGTAGAAAATACCAGGTCTCCTGTCAACACTAACATAGTAGAAGACTCTCAATAATACACTGTCCATTCATAATTCCTGTCTTTCAGACAGTCTGTAATGACAGTTGAAACATCAAAAACTTTGGAGTATGTTTGTGGGCTTCTAAAATAAGTTATTTTACTATGATAAACATCAGCCATTTAGAAAATAGTATCTGCACATGAAATGTTATGCATAGCTTACACAAAGTGACAAAGTATAAATAGTAAATTGTCATGATACACCCCTTTTAACATAACAGTGTCATTAAAATAAGTGTCAATAACTAGCAGATATAATTGAAATAAAACCTATTAAATTAAACCTGTCATTACTTCTAAACAAGCAGGTTTGGGATAGAGTATTCCATCCTTAACAAAAAAAAAAAAAAAAAAAAGTTGATAAAGGCTTGCACTCCTAGCGTTCTGCAGATGAGATTTCACACCATCTGAAATTTTATCCAAAAGTTTGAAATCAAGAGTTGTGGTCAAAAAAGGTGAGCAAATGCACAGCAGTAAAAAGAGATGAGGCAAAACTGTAAAAAAGAGAACATGTGAGAGAAGTGAACCATAGGTAGCTGTTTTTACAAATAAGATTAGTAACGTAATTTAAAGATTTTTACAAGAGAGGAACATGCATGTTAGTGCCAGCCCACTTTAGAAGACTGAGATCACCTTTACCCTTTGTGCCTGGTGTAGCTTGGATTTTGACCAAATTGGAAGTTTACCCCCCGCAGTGAATTTACCATAATACTCAGAATTTTGGAAGTTAAATGAAGTTGTATTTACAAAAGTAGACTAAATATAAAAGTATAAAAAACAGTAACATGTACAAAATGTATTTACAACTCAGCAATAATACAAGTATCCCCTTGTATAATACTTATCTTTCCCACACCCTGGGCAGTCCAGAGGGACTCCCCAGCTCCTTTACCCTTTGCCCTTCCCAGTAACTCTCAGAAACAGTATGAGCTAGTTTGAGCCAGTAGAAGGTCAGAAGGGAGATAAGGGAGCCATGCAAGCAAGGAAAGATGCAGAGAGAAAAAAAGGCAAAAGCAAGTCTGTGCTACCAAGTATAAGCTATTCAGCAAACAAATGGGATGATATAAACTTATCAGTTATTATTATCATTCTGTGTCCAATCTGTAACTTTATTTACCTTCTACTCAAAAGTGTCTGGAAAGTTCCTGTTCTTGTTTGCAATTAGGAACCAGGCTGAAGTACTAGCCTCTACACCATAACAGCATTCCACACTAAGGACCAACTCTATTGCTGATCCTTTTTGTTTCTGCATTTCCACACTGTGCTCTGGGACTTGTGCCATCAGCGCAATGGCTTGTGTTTTTATCACTCGGCAAAGATTTTTCAGCGCAATCCTCTCCGTTTGCTATTCACTCCCAGCAGACAGGGCATGAGGTTTCCCCATAAATTAAACTATTTAAAAGGATCTCATCTGCTGTGTTTTACCCAGGCGCCATCGCTGCCCTCATAAATCCACAAGGGTTTATGATAATGGACAACAGCTGTGTCTCACAACGGAGTATGGGGAAAAATACTCCGTCTACAGCAACATCTCTCCTCCCCACAGCCTCAAGCCAAAGCAAGAGGACCAAGGGCATTGTGGAAGAATGGAAGGAATGACAACCTTTAAGTAAAATGTTTTTTACAATTATTCCATAAACTTTCTCCTACATTCTCTTTCATGGAGGGGATTGAGCCCTGTATTGCAGTCATTTACAAAATGCAATCTTTACACTTCTAGCATATTTGAAAATACAAATTTTGAGTGTAGAAATGCAGCTACTGCAAAAAGATGCTAAGAAATAGTGAAGTACATGTACAGGATTTGTATTCTTTACAGCATCCTTTAAAGATAATCTAAAATTTTTCTTCTACTTTTCAGCCTGTTTCAAAAATCTAGGTCTCACTCAGCATGAAAAAGGTAGAAAGATGCAGAACTTTGTGCAATACGCGTGTGGAAAGAGATAGTGGGAAATGAAACCTTAAGAAAAAAGAACAGCTTTTGTTTGGGTTTGGTTTTGGTTTGGTTTGTTGGTTGGGGTTTTTTGTTTCATTTTTATTATTCAGATAGTTCTCAGTTATTACGATTTTGAAGAAAACCAACAGTAAAGGTATTCAATAGGTCGGTCCTGCCAGTGTACAGACTGATGTTCAGTTTACAAGCTGAAAGAGCTTTTTTCAAAGAGTTAGAAAAAGACATCATGCATTCATTGTTAGTGATGTGACCAGAGCAGAACCTTTACTTTTCCCATTATTGTTTCTCTACTAAGCTACAAGGGCGACAAGTGAAACTTCTTCATTTGTCTATTAAAAAGGCCAAAGGGGACATACATAGAAAGGCCAAATGCCATCTGCAAGACTGGTTGCATACTGCCTATATGTGTATGTATTGCCTGCATACGGGATATACACCCTGTTAATGTCATGTGCCCATATGAAAACAGTGAAATGCTGTTTCTGATTACCTTCCATTCTCCCCATGCAGTTAGTAAATGTTGCCACTGGTAATAGTTAGATCTTTGCTCTGCTTCTGATTACTGGATCATTTCTTTTTAAAAGCACAGCAGCTTTTTCTAGTCTCCTTTCAGAAGTTTAAAGAGTATTTTTTAAACTGAGACTTGGAGTATTGAAGAAGTTGCTTCACTATCTTCCTTTGAATAAAAGCTATATCATACATCCAAGATCCTAATTTTCTTTCCTTTAAAATATGGCATCAAATTGATTTTTCGGAGTAACGATTTGAAGGTGTTGTTTTTCCATAATGGAAACATGATAAAAGTGGCTCTGCTGGGGGGGGGGGAGGGGGAGTGAAGGTTTTTAACCAGTGTTTCCTTTTCCCCAAATTCAGATCTGACTATTTACCATATGATACTATGAAGCAACCTTTTCGGGTACAAGAAGAATATAAACCAAAGACAGGAGAGATCGAACTGAGAACCATGTACCAGAAAGATTATAATGCTCATAAAATACAACCAATGACTTTAGCAAGACCTCTAGAGAGAAAACACACTACAGGAGGAAAATTTGATACCATACCAACCTATCAAGGTAATAATATATGGCACCTTTACAAAGAGAAATAACCAAGACATGATAGAAAGCAGGTGATAATGCCTTGAGATGTACAACAATCCTGTTGTTTAGAGGTTACATTTTGTAGGCTTTCTTTGCTAGGAGAGACACTTTAACACACACTCGGTTAGGCTACCTCAGGCAAAAGTTGGTTGCAATCAAAGTACCAATGTATCTTTCACATAGCTTTAGCTCACATAACAAACATGTTTTTCCACAGAGTAGGTCCAGTTGATTTTAGATTTTTGTTTTGGAATTGTATAATTTGCATATCATCCTAGTAATGATCAGTTTGGATACAAATGAATCCATTGCAAAGGCACTAAGTCTCCTTTTAAGTCTTTCTGTTAAGTGAACTTTGTATACTTCATACCCTAATTTTCTAAATATGATGGTATTGAATTTGTTGTACATAATGGCAGGTAANTTAGCCTTAAACCAGCACAAAATAGAAATAAGTAAAAATATACTATTCACTAAAGTAATGAAAATCAAGATGTTCCTGCTTATGAGGGCCAGTGGTGTGGAAGAGGTAGTTGAAGTAAATGAGAACTGAATATGGCTACTAAAACAGGAAGTTTGAATGCTTGCTGCAAAATTAGCAGAGAAGAGGATGTAGCGACAGACTTGGGAGGATAGAATTTGGGAAAAAAGAGTTCTTAGAAAAAATAGAGGTATTTCACTAGATACATTCCTTTGTATTTATATTTCTATTTATTAATTGTAAATAATTTATAAGGAAATGAAAATATTTCTGTTTAGCCTTACTTAGCGGTAAGTTAGCAAATAATGAAGAATTGAGCCTAGTTTCTGCACACAACTAAGGCGGCATGTAACTGCTGCATGAAAATGTATGTTAGCTGTTCAGCAGGGAGGAAGGAAGAACACTGAAGTAAGTACAGTGATTGTTAGAAGTCCCAGGTTGGGGACTATAGGGTTAGAAATCCTCTAGGGACTAGAAAATTGTTATTCAATCCCATAATTCTGTGATCTCTTTATAAACTCACAACAAGGCAGCTCGCTCTCCTTTCTTCCTCTTCCAGCCCTGGGTCAGGTGGGAGCTGGTTTTACTGGGACCAATATGTAAGGAGTAGGCCTGTTCTGAGGCCTCCAGAGGCTGTGTTTAGGCCTATGGATGGCAGAGGCATTGGGGTGGGAGGACTGGAGCACAGGGGATTGTAGATTTAGTTTTGGGTTGGGGGAAAATTCAAGGGGGTCACTATGGATGTTGAATCTGCTTTGTAATTTCTGTCTGTACCTCTCAGATTTAAACTGTGAAGAAATTTAGACTGGACAGTAAGTTTTGTAACTAAAGCAGAACAATCTGTTAGTTAAAAAAAACAAACAACAAACCAAAACCACAACAACAAAACAAAACAAAAAAACAGAAACAGAAAAAAAAAATCCAAACAAACTTTCAGATGATGTCATGTTGATACAGAAATCCGTAGTGAATGGGACCCACTAATTTTTCATTCTAGTGTATTTGGTTAAACTTCTAGGTAAAATGTAAGAAATAAAGTATCTGTAAACAGCTATTTTCTGCACAGAGCACACTAAATATGTACATAAAAACATCTCAAGGAAATTAGTCAAAATGGGGCATCATGTACAGGTTTTTGTCTGTTTTTAGTCACACCAGTTTTAGAAGACAGTTTTGTTGTATTACAAATGCACAGATGACATAATTATTACTTACAACCATTTTATTTGTTATGCAAGGTTTAATACCAGAAGAATTTGGATTAATTTTGAAGGAGTGGTCTTAAGTAATAACAATTGTATAGTGAAGTTTTGTTTTGTTCCTTAAAGATGACTACAGGTCGTGGGCAGTTCAAAGACGAGAACCTAGTAAGGTGGAGGATACATACCTGCCACCTACAGTGAAATTTGGAAACTCTACTACATTTCAGGATGGCTTTGTTCCTAAGGAACTGAATCCCAGACAAAGCTTTAAACCTCCTTGTGTAGCCCAGCTTTCAGAGGTGCCTCTCGAGAGCACTACCAGCCACCGCACCTCTTATATTGCTCAACACCTAGGACCAAAATTCGTGAGACAGAGAGAAGAATACAAGCCCAGCGACCAACCCTTTAAAGCTCTCACAACCCACCAAAATGATTTTAGGGGGTTGCCTGGGCAACTTGCAAAAACGTGCAAGCCTGAATATGCAAAACTTGGATCCAGTGCTCATTTTACTGGAGTCACTGAATTCCAAGATCGTTTTCAGCCCAGGTTGGTCTCCTTGCCTGAGGTCTGCAAAACAAAAGAGTACATAGCACCCCCAGGCAGCATGGATTTGAACTCTACTGCTCATCTTGATTATGTTAAGCATGAGATGTCTCCTGCTGTCCCCTTAAGACCAGTTTCTAATCGAGGAACAACCAATGCCCCTTTTCAAGGCACCACTACTACAAAAGAAGACTTTAAAGCTTGGGATAGCTACCAACAAGAGATTACTAAGAAACAACAGGAAGTACCAAAACCCAACGGAAAACTTGATGGTTTAAGTACATTTAAATCTCACTATGTACCACATCAGATTGTTCCAGCTCAAAGTTTCAAACCTGTACAGGCTGTAGCTCTCAGCTCAGCTCCTTTTCTAGATGAAACTACGTATCGCACAGAATATACTCCAAAGAAACAAAGATTCTGCCCAGCAAAGTACCTTTCTCCTCCAGGTTATGTCTACATGAACACGGATTCTCATGGTCACAAATTCTTCTACCAGCTTACCCCAGAATTTTCTGAGTCAAATAATAATCTTATTCCAAAGGAAGTAGCTGTTGAGTAATGATACTCACATGCAGTATTTCAAGCACCGGGGTGAAATAGTTGGACTCCTACTCGTTCATTTTTACCTTAAACAACAATGAAAGCAAATTAAATAATGCAGATTCTGCTTTTAAAAAAACTTAAGCTGCTACCTTGCAGAAAATAAGAGTAAAACTGGACTAATAAAGATTTGCCAATTATTGCAGAAATAGTTCATCTTCATGCAATCCATTCTTTCTTGCATTCATTCTATCTCCCTTGAATTCTTGCATTTCATTATGCTTAGAGTCAAATATGTGTATTGTACATTAAATTAGATTTCTGCTAATTGAATGATTACATTTGTAAAATAGCAACTATCTTTTGATCACAACTTTTTCTTCATAGTAAGCAAATACTGTTTTAGTCTAAATAATTATCACATTAGTCAGGTTTTTCATCTCACCAATACCTGGAGAAACCTGTAAGATTTTTTCTTTACATTTTGCTACTGAAATCATAAGATAGTATTCCATGTATGACACATATTTAGATTTAGTCATCATGCCTTGTACTTCATTCAGTTCTAAGCAGAGTATAAAGATCACACTGTAATTTCTGACAGCAATTAACAAGAAATGACCTTGCTCTTTCCCTGTACACATACTTGAAATCATTCAAATATAAAAAGGAGGTCATTAGGTGTTTCCTAATTTCCTTGGTTTTTTTTCAGCCTTACTTCCAAATGAAACAAAGCTGGTGTAAAGCTTTGGACACACTGACACACTATGTCCTCCCTACCTGAGTAATTTTAAACCCAGTGTGCAGATTCAGTCAAATTGCACAAAAAGCTTTCAAAGATTTTTTTTTTTCATTTCTACGGCAGATAGGAAACGGACTGCAGTCATGAATCCACTGCAGTCTCTGATCCCAGTATCTGATTTTTACAGCTAACCAGCCTTTATGATTCCCAGAGTTAGGATGAGGATGAGGGGTTAGAGTTAAGGCAACACTGCTGAGCACTCTCAGCAGGGCAGAGGCTGCTCCCCGTACCTGAAAACTCCCTGCAGTTCT
>WBNM01044944.1:127855-137975 GCA_013399055.1 Ramphastos sulfuratus | reverse complement strand
CTATGATTCTATGATTAATTTCTGTTTGGAAAAAAAAGAAGTTCTCTTTGTACCATTTAATATCTTATGTCTTTGTATTAACACGAACCATAGCTTAGAAGAATGAAACACTGAGGCCACCACATTGCTTTGAAGGAGATCAATGCATTTGTTGGTTGCAATCATAGAATCATCCAACCTAGCCTTGAATACCTCCAGGGAGGTTGTGGAGCACAGATCTTTGATCACATTCGGTGATTCTGTGCTCCACAACCTCCCTGGGCAACCTGTGCCAGTGTCTCACCACCCTCACTGCAAAGAACTTTCTAACATCCAGTTTCAATCTCCCCTCTGCCAGTTTAAACCCATTGCCCCTTGTCCTGTCATTACAAGACCTTGTCAATAGTCCCTCCCCAGCCTTCCTGTAGCTCCCTTCAGATACTGGAAAGCTACTGTAAGGTCTCCTCGAAGCCTTCTCTTCTCCAGGCTGAAGAGCCCCAACTCTCTCAGCCTGCCCTCATAGCAGAGCTGCTGCAGCCCTCTGATCATCTTTGTGGCCCTCCTCTGGACCCACTCCAACACTTCCATGTCCTTCCTGTGCTGGGGGCTCCAAAACTGCACAGAGTACAGTGGAAGAAGGTTAAGATGCTATGTGGAGTATTTATGCTTTTTGTTTGGTTGTTTATATATTTTTTTTCATTATATGCTTTTCATATTTCTTATCATCACCAGTAACATTTGTTGCAGATATTTTGTGTGTTTCTCTGTATTCAGTTCATGTGTCAGCCTTGCCCTACTATTAGGGGTTGTTGAGGCAAATAGAATGGGGAAATTCAGTATGGGATTTCTATATTGTGTTATGATTGAGATCAGTTAATTCAATAATCACCATTGTGCAAAGCCTCTGAGGTCCTTTTAGCTTCACAGAAGCTCCTTGAAATGGCAGGTGGCAGGACAGTGCTCAGTAATCAAAGCTCCAGAAAAACCTTCTGCAGCATGATGACAACACATGTTGATTAGAGCCTTCCCATCCTTCTGGGTTGTATGTATTAAAGGCCCAAAAATACATTTTCTGTTTATTTTATTTTCATTGTACAAATACCAATATGAAATCTGAATACCCACTGTAAATGCAGAAAGACCTCAAGGACTTGTAACTTCATAGTATGCATCTGATAAAAATACATTCAGTGGTTCAGAGCAGGGAAGAAAGAATATCCAGGAGAGAGTCAAGGATCTTCCTATTGCATATGTCCTAGTGCCAAATGAACCACAAAACCATTTGACTGTGCCTTCAAGGCAAATCTGTTGGGTTTTTTCCCTTGAAGAAAAAGATTATTTCTTGTGGTTGATCCAGGATGGGCTTGCACTTACATACACTTCAAGGACTGACACATGTGGTACCTGATAACATCCTGATGCTTCTGCTCAGCACACAATGCAGGTTGCTGCAAAGGGAAAGGGTGATGCAAAGACTCATGAAAATAAATGCATAAAATCCAGAAAGAAAGTGGAGCACATTCAGAGCTGGGTGACAAAAAACCTTCTCCCACTTCTGCAGACAGGCCCAGAGGAGATGAGCTTTTGGGGACCATCCAAAAACCCTTCTGTTCTGCAACACCCAGTTGTGTTGGTGATGCAACCTGGGATGGTCCAGGCTGCTTGAACCTCCCAAGGCTCTTGAGTGATGCACCAGGGCTATAGAGAGGACAAGGAAAGTAAGGCAAATGACCTATTTCGTAAAGCATACTGGGTTCTTGCTGCCTTATGGTGAATGCTGCAAGGTTTTTAACACCAATAAGTCAATTGTTTTCTTTTCCATTTATTTTTTTGGGAGCTTTTTTTTTTTAATCCTTTAGTGATTCACTGGTTGAGCACTACTGCAGAAGGACAGGTCAGTTTGGTCTGCTGAATGAAATGCTTACAATGGGAAAGTGGCCTTCCTGGAGAATGAATACCCTTTGATTCCTGTGTGAGAATCTTACTAAGAAATCCATCATGAAGAGCTGTACATCCAATTCTTCCCTTTGAAGTGAGGGAAGTTTTATGGGGACTTAGACCTGGAAACACATTTGCATGAGAAAGGGTACATGAGAAGAGGGCAGCTGCCATCTTCCCTCCTCCTGCCAGTCAATATTGTCTGTACATAATGGAGAATGCCTTACCAGGGTTTTACATGAAAATAGCATGTGGAAAAGCAAGTATTTATTGATTAAACCAACAAACAAACAAACAAAACCTCTAATCATGTACTGAAATATTAGCAGAAAACACTTTCTTGGGCCATTTCTGGGGGGTTAAATTGTGGACGTATTTGCCACAAATCCTCAGCAGACAGCTTTTCCTTTTATAAAATAGTGGCACTGGTGAATTCTGGTTTTGCTTGAGAGGAAATGGCTGAGAAATTTTCACTCTAGAAGAAAATATATGGGGGGGGAAAAAAGCATATTCTTGTTTCCATGGTTTAAAAGCTGTAATTACTTTAAATGTTTAATGGTAGCTCAGTATCTGTATTGGTGACTGTTCACTTATGTTTGCCCTGTAAATTTGTCAGCTTAGTGTACATGTGTGAGCATGTGCATTTATGTATGCTTAAAATGCATATGGTATGGGAAAATATATATATTTAGCCATTAGAAGTTACTTGTCCTTCTGTCTTTTCAAATGTCTTGCTTCCAGCTGCCTGTATCAAAGGAAGTCAACAGCTGAAACATTACAGCACTCTAATTTTATGTCTGTTTATCAGGCACTGCTACTTTGCTGTATATTTCCTAAACGAGTTTATTGTCCACTAGGGCTCTTTTAAAGAGAGGCTTGGATACTGGGGACCTTCAAAGTGATGAAACTTAAATGCAAATCCATTTACCTTTTCTTCCATGCAGTATATTCTACTACCTGCACTCTGAAATGCTGAAGATAACTGTTATGGTAGCCCATTTTTTAACACAATGTTGAATTTTTGGTGCTAACTTTCACATATTTACGGTTTCCAAGTAAGATGCAAATCTCCAGATGCAGAAATCACTTGAAAGTGGTTGGCTGTTCCAGCTGGAGTAGGATATAGCATGCTTGGTCAGTACTGTGCTGATAATTTGACTTTCATTTCATCTTAGCTGGAGGATCTATTCCTGAATAATGGTGATGTTTCTGGATTTGAAAACATAGCTAGAGGAGAGGAGGTGCTGATAGGAGGAAGTGAAGATAGTGTGAAATACCAAGGTGGGAAAAACACTTCTTCAGAACATCAAGTAGCAAGTATGTTTCGGGTTTGTCTTTTCACTCTTTGCAGCTAATCTCTACAATTAGAAGCAAATATTGCATCCTTGAGAAGAGCTGAGCATCTTAATTTGGGAAGGCCCTTACCAGTCTGTGCTTACACCTCTCTAAGCATATGTTTAGCTCCAAGCTTGCCCTCACTGCTGCTAGAAGCATGGCAAGCCACCTTCTGAAGTGTTTTGACTGATGGCAGAAATAATAATTTTGTGATGCTCAGTTTTGTTGGAAAGAAACTTCTACCTGTTTGAGGGATTTGCATAATCAGTTCCTAGGGCCTTCTTTTCAGTTCTGAAAACACTAATTAGGGAAAAAGGGCATCAATAGTAGAGCTTATCTGTGCTTAGGGTGCTTGGTGGGGCCATTCACATAGAGGTTGATCTTTAAGGTCAGGCAAGATCAGCAGCTAGACAGCAACATCTGCTCAGCTTTTTTAAGATTTGTTTTGCAAAGACTTTTCCATCTTTTGCATCACCTCCATGGTACTTTTAATAATGAGCCTCATCACAGGCAACCCTTTTGCACAGTCCTGGGAATGTGCTGAGGCAAGCAAAATGCTGTATATCTACCTGAAGTGTCATTCTTTTCATACCAGGTAGCTGCAAGTGTAGAGTTGATGCTTCATAAAATTCTGACATCCTGGAAAGGCAGTCCTAGAGCTGTTTTATACACTGTAGTAAAGGTGATCTTTAGAAATTGTTTGTTGAATAACTCCACAGTCTGCTGTACATCATTTTTATTGATGATAAAGAAGATGTCATCAGTATAGGTTGCCTTGGAGAGGAAGGTGCTGAGACATTGAGTTGGCTGAAAATATGATACACTACGTTAAAGACTTCAGCGACTATTGGGGAAGTAAAACGTCCCTGCCACTACTCCAAGGTGTATTGGCTACCAAGTTTATCAACATCCCCCAGTGTCACACAGGCCAGTGGCATGTAACTCTGCAACTTCCAGCAGCTCCTTTCCTCTTGTACTAGGGCTTCTTATTATTCAGTGCTATTTGGTGGTAGTTTGCAGTGAATCACTGCCTTCTGTTAGCCGTCCAGCCAAGGGGATGGGCATGTGCAGGTCTTTAACCTTCAAGCTCAGAACTACAGCCCTGCCTGCTAAATATGGTTAAGGTGTTTTTATGATAGCTGCAAATTGTAGACTATTAGGGGAGAATGATTGGGTTTATGAGTGGAGCAGGATCTCTCTCATCTACTGTATATGCTGGGTCATAAAGGGGTCACCTATCTCATGTGGGATTTACATGGGCAGCTGCCTGGCTATGCTTCTGAGTGTAGAAAACCATCACAGGGTATGAGGAGAAGCAGTTTACAGATAAAATTACAAAGCACACACTGTTACTAACCAAGAGTACTTTGTAAATTGTCTCTCTTCTAAATCAATCTGTGTCTATTGAAATCAAACCAAACGATTAAAACACTAATCACTGTCAAGGCAAAAACCTTCTTTTCCCTTCAGATGTGTCTTTAAACCTCTTTATAGAGCTTTTTACCTCCTGGAGTTTTTCACCCACAGANATCACTGTCAAGGCAAAAACCTTCTTTTCCCTTCAGATGTGTCTTTAAACCTCTTTATAGAGCTTTTTACCTCCTGGAGTTTTTCACCCACAGAAAAAAAAATATTCTTTTAGCCCTGGACATAAAGGGTGTACATGCAGACAAGATTTATCATGTTTCTATAGATCTCTGGGGTTTCAACTTCAGTAACAAGACTTGAACACAGCTGGTTTATGCTTGTGAAAGGGATCATAAGGCAAGATCATCTGCAACCAGGAAAATAAGGACTTAATGACTCCACAGATCACCATTCTGTCTTATTGTTTAGTACTCAGGCTCATAATTGCAATTCCTGTCTACCCCAGATAGTCTCATATCTTCTCCACTTTAAAATCCCTGTAATTTTTCTCCCCTTAGATATTATGCAATAGAGGCATCCCTGAGACTGAAGCCTTTTAGAAGCTCCTGTTAGAGGGCAGGTGCCACAACCTCACTTCTAACACATCTCAGTTATTTTCATCTTTTCCCTTTGGTAACTCTGGAAAGAGAGTGTACTTCAATCTTGAAAGCCCACAGCATTTGTCATACCTGCACTTCATTTAATACCCAGTACTTCCTCAAGACATTTGCTTTCAGAGGCATTTTCCTCCTATTTGTAGGTTTGATGGATTTTCAGCTTTTCCTATCCATTACTGAAAATGGGAATTAACCTTGAGTTTGAAGCTTCATAGTCTGCTCATTACAATATCTATGGTTTAGAGATCACTTTTGTGTGACCAGGTAAAAACAGCTGCTTGCATCCAATTCATGTCAGTTATTTTTCTGTACTTGTTGCCACTGGCTGCCAAAACAGGTTGATTGACATGTGCCCTATGTGTCTTTTCCTTCCAGCATACAGGCTGAATTGATAGTAAGTTCCATGAGATTTGGGGTTTCTTAGTGCAATCTGTTTTGTAACACTGCCTGGTCTCTTGATCTTCGGAATCTGACTCCACTTTGGCCGTGAGTAAATATTGAATCGTGGTCAGATGCCACAGTGTCCTTCCATAGACACAGCACTGCACAAAAATACATGCTCTAACATTTCTCCCTTCTCAAAGAAGTCTGTTATTTCTCTCTCATGCCCTGGAGGCTGATGCCCACCATGTCAGAGGATTGCAGAAGATGAAGGAAACTTCTGCTGTTCTAAAATCCAGAAAAGCAGGAAATACCCCTGGGATACCAGAGACTTCTTGAGGTCCAGCATGTGAGAGCTGTGGCTAGACAGCAGTTTCCAAACAGTGGGAGCTATTACCCATAGTGGGAAGAGAGGTTCAGTAAGGCCAAGTGCCAGGTCCTGCATTTGGGTCACAGTGATCCCATGCAATGCTACAGACTTGGGGAAGAGTGGCTGTAAAGCTGCTTGGGGATATTGGTTGATAGCCTGCTAATTATGAACCAGCATGTGCCCAGGTGGCCAACAAGACAGCAGTATCCTGGTCTGTATCAGCAATAGTGTGGGCAGAAGGAGCAGAGAACTGATTGTCCCCCTGTACTTCCAATGTTGGGTTCTGTTATAGGCACCTCAGTATTAGATAGACATTCAGGTGAGGTGGTGGAGTGTGAAGCACCACTGAGCCACTGAAGGATCTAGAGTACAAATCTTGTGAGGAGTGGCTGAAGAAGCTATAGTTGTTAACCTGGAGAGGAGGAGGCTGAGAGGAGACCTTCTCACTCTCTGCAACTACCTGAAAGGAGAGTGGAGCGAGGTGCAGGTCTCTTATCCCAAGTAACAATTGATAGGACAAGAGGAAAGTACCTCATCTTGTACCAGGGGAGGTTTAGCTTGGACATGAGGAAACATTTCTTCTCCAAAAGGATTCCCAAGTGCTGGAACAGGCTTCCCAGGGCAGTGGTGGAATCTCCACCCCTGGAGGTATTTAAAGGGTATGTGGATGTGGTGACTTGGTAGTGCTGGGTTAATGATTGGACTTGATTATCCGAAAGTTCTTTTCCAACCAAAATGACTCTGTGAAAAGAGGTCCCATGCCAGCATGTCAGGAGCCTCCTCCAAGCTGCTGATAAAACTGTTGCAGTTGAAGGGACACAGAGTGGGCAGAGCTGCCACAGAAGGCTGCACACTGCTGTCAGCAGCAATTAAAGAAAAAAATTAAAAGGTGAAAACTTATGGCAGCATTTAGTAAGTCCCAGGTTATTTTCTTGGTGTGTTCAGAGAGCTGTGTGTCAGGTTTTGTATCGGTGTGTGCACCAGAAGCATATTCAATGGGCTGCAGACAGAGCAGGGATGTTCTGTGTTTAATAAATGGGTGGCATGTGAGTGTTGATGCTCGGCACTCGCTGGCATGAGGAGCAGCCTCTTTTTGTAAATGAAGCCACCTGTTCCTCCTTCCCTGATCTGACAGGTTTTAGTCTCTCCACTGCAAGTGGGCGGACAGTTGAGTTTGATTTACTGGATCCTCTCCTCTAGCGTGATTGCAAAATAATTATGTCGATAATCAGCTTCATTTGCGGTCAGAATCTTCCCCAGCATGCAGACAGTGACACAGACACAAACAGATCCTGGATCCAAGCACCCTTTTTTGTTCAGAACGGTCTGGTTACGTGATAAATATGGATTGATTTTTAAGGGCTCGTAGCTGTTACTCAATCGACCAAGTGCGTGCGGTACATGATAAAATTTACAGCTATGCTTTGTAGGTATTTCATCAGGTAAGACTGGTCCTTGTTAGAGAAGTGCAAGAAATTGGATAATTGATTTTTTTTTTTCCCCTTAATTTGATTTGCAAGTTCAGTGGGAGATGGGAAGGAGACTAAAACTGGGGGGGAGTAGGGGGGCATGGTACACAAGCAAAGTATATACATTTTCCCACCAAAGAGACTAATCAAAAATCATTTTGGAGAACATTCAGGTTTTCACTCATCTGAAAACAAAAATTGTTCTGCTTGTTTAGGCTTTGACTGCTTTTGTTATTTTTTAGCTTAAAAGAAAAAAAAACATCAAGGTAGATAGAATTAGAAACACCATTTCATTTTTAATAAGTATCATTGCAAAGCTGTATTTAAAGGTTAGTGGGTTGGGTTGGTTTTTTTTTTTTTCAGCTGGGGTTGTTTTGGGTTTTATTATTTTTAAACAGTTGCTATGTTTGCACACTCATGAATTATCAACTGACCCAGTATTTTACCGTGGGAAAAAACTGTACCAAGCACTCAGCCTAGCTTTAAAACACACATAGCAGTTTGCCATCAATGTCAGACAATCACAGAATCATTTCAGATTGAAAAGACATTTAAGATCATCCAGTCCAACCATTATCTAACAGGTCCATGCAATGTGTGTCTTTTGAATTACAGTTAAAGACAGCACAAGTGCTTAATGGATCGGAAATTGGAACGCCTGTGTGCTGGACTAGTTAAGCCCTTAACATAAGCAAAGAAGTAGATGTGCACTTGTGTGCTGGGATCTGCCACTGAGCATCTGATGAGGCATGGAGTGTTACCCTGAAGTCAGTGGTATCATGAACTAGCATCAAGCATTTTTTCCTGCCATCTTTCCACATCGCTTCAGCTATTCTAAAAAAGTAGCTTGTGGCTGAAAGTGAGGATGAGTTGTGGTTCTACAAAAGGCTCTAGGCAAGGATAACTTGTCCTGGTCCCCATTGGAGGCATCCCTCCTCATTCTGCAGGCACAGTGGAACCTGCCAGCTGTCAGCAGTGGAGGCTGACACCTACTTCCTACCTTCTCCATATTCTCAGATTTGGGATAACACCTTTGAATCTCCAGCAGTGCTTATACAAAACTTGTGTTGAAATACTTCTTTTGACCAAAAAGAGACATTCTTGTTGAATGTTTGAATACTCAAAGCAGAGCATGTTCAGTGTCTGCACTGAACCTGTTCTGGATAAACTGGCTGCGTCAGGACTGAAGATCCAGTCCCTTCCCCTTTCCATGAATTTAAATAGACACTCTCCAACTTACACATATGTTGTAAATCCAATAGGATAAACAGTTCCTCAGTCATTACAATATTTCTCTTTCTGTACAACTGCTGCAAAAGTTCATTGCTGCAAGGTATCCCTTGCCTTCACAGTGTCTGATGCCAGAGGTTACCCCTTACCCCACTGCTTGCTGTGATACACACCAGTCTCCAAGATCAGGACACACTAAAAGTAATTTCATTTATGGTAGCAGAATGGGAAAAAAGAAAAAAGAAAAAAAAAAAAAAAGGGAATCTCTCAACCTTAAGTAATCATCGTAGCAAAGGCTCCCTCTGCCTTCAGCTCTACATTTCTCTCTTCAAGGGAACACCAGGCAGCAGGGGAGAAGATGTCTTTCTCACCAAGAAAGTCTTTGTAAGCCTGCTTGTCTCACTCCCACAGCCTGGCAGACCTGGATCCAAGGGAAGTTAGAGTTGGGGGGCAGGAGCTGGGGGCGTGGGGGTGTTGGTGTTGGTGGTGATGGTGCAGGGAGAGGTGCTGGTAAGAATGGCCTGAAATAAAAATGAGTAGAAGGAAATAACAAGGAACAAAGTTGCTGGTATTAGTAGCTGGTCAAAGCCAGGGTAGCAGAAGATACTCTAAAGAAGATTGTGACTTTGCATTGGGTAGGGTGTGGAAAATCAGTCCTGGGCAAATTGCCAACACAGTGCCTTGGCTTTGGGAGTATTTAAAACAGAAAATAAATTCCAGCTATCTGGAGTTTACATCATCTTTCTGCCCTCTTCTCCCAACCATGGTCCTTCCTGCTTCATGGATGATATCCCAAAATATCTCCCTTGGTAAGGTGATGGCATCGATGTCTGACACTTCTGAAGCTTGTGACATCACCACCCAGCACATTCCCAGGAAATGAAGCAAGACTAGGATGGTTTGCCAAAGTGGAAAATGTAATTTTATTGTTGACTACACTGAAACCTGGATGTTATAGAGTTCAAGCTTCCCTTTGTGCTCTTCCTCTTGAAGATAATTGTGTGTTGTGCATCACAGTCCACCAGCAAACACCACTAATAATAACAAATCTGACACTTGTAATGAATGTCCTTACTGATGACATCCTGTATGTGATCACACATTGGGTAGGACAGAGGAATAATTCATCAGAGCAGTGGGAAAAGCTACTTTCTTTATTTACACACTGAAAGGAATGGGCAGAAAGGAAATTTAGCAGGGAGGAATGTCTAGTGTCTTGTTCAGAAGTGATCTTAAAGATTACACAAGTTATTAAAATAAAACCCCCTTTTTAATTGATTTTTCAGGCAGTTGTATATTCCTAAATAGGCCAAGAAAAAATTGCAATATTTGTTTTGGTTTTTGAACAGAAAGGTTTAAAAAAAAATCCATTTCAGCTAAAAGAAAAAAAAAAA
>WBNM01044944.1:104380-118822 GCA_013399055.1 Ramphastos sulfuratus | reverse complement strand
AGTATGTGTCTCCCTCTGAATCTTAGAACTTCTTGTTCTTGCTTGTTCCAGTAGTAAAAATGGAAAAGCCTTTCTTTGGTGGCATTTTGGCATTTTTGCTACTGTGAATCATCTAGAAGCATGTAACAAGAGGAAACTTTTCAAAACTTACTGGTACTGGAAGGAGGCAAGTGTTTATTTTAATCTGGTTTGCTTACATTCCCCCTCCCCTAGCCCCCCCTCCCCCCCTTTTACAATTTCATTTGTAAAAGGGAATGTAAATTACTAACATAATCTTAAACGTGCAAAGAAGATAAGCTTTTAGAAACTGTATGGAACATACAATTTCCAATCTCTAGGAAAGTGCAAAATACTAAACTGGACCAAATTCTAGTATCTGGGCACTTTCTGAAGGACAAAGGATGCTGAAAACATTACAGATGCACTAGCTTAATTTTTCAGTTTGTGGTGGATTAGCTTTAACAGGCATTTCAATTTGTAGTTGGATTTTATCAGCTGTAGACAAAGTTTGATAATCTCTTCTTGTTTAATTAGCACAATCCTCTTAAGAGGGAGAAATGCACGGACAATAATAATTTGTGTTCTATGACAATTTCATGCTGACAACCAGACACATCTTCTTTCTTTAAAAACATACCTCTGTGTGGTTCTTTCAAACATCTTTGTCCTACCTTCTGTGCTCATAGTGCATGTTCGTGGAGATACGTAAGGGGGGCTTGGGGGGATGGGGAGAGACAGAACTTACACTGTAAAATATTTCTTCTGCATAAAGAGCCAAGAGAAGGTGTAAATAGACTGCATAAATAAGAGCCAGCTCCTTAGAAACCAAGAGGCACACTCAGAGAGAGGTTCAGCTCCATTATACTGCTTGAAATGTGAATCAGCTCATTAACACAGAAGCTTTACTCTGGATTATTTTTGCAGGGATGAGGTCTGGATCTGGCCCTTTGTTTCCACGTGGAAGTAAGCACTGCTTGTTTTTCTGGAGACTTGAATCCTTTCTCTGGGGAGGGAGGGGCTGGTATTTGCTTCTGGTATGAAGCAAAGGAACTTTCTTGCCTGTTTTGGTTTGTTATGCTGTGCACAGGGCTCTTTGCACTCAGGAAAATAAGGGGCTTCTGATAGAGGTCCATGGGACCTTTCATTGGGACCTGCAGGAGATGAGTTAACACTGAGCCAGTAACCTGCACACCTCTCTCCAAGTTAAGCTTATCTCACCAGGTTTAGAAGGTTAGCATGGGCCCCTAGAAACATGGGCTGTTGTCAGGGAAGAGAACACACAGAATAACCCCATCCTGAAAGGTGCTGATGTGCAATGCCTTTGCAGCTCAGATGCTCACACAGTCTGTGATAGAGTTTCCTGACATCCCCTGAGTGTGCTGGAGAGCAGGAGACATGCCCTGAGCTCTCTTCTTCATGCTAGCAAAACCCTGCCGAGGCAGGGGGCAATGATCTGGTAGCTGTGTTATCCCACTTGGCTCATCCACACAGCTAACACATCCATCCCTCCTGACCGTGGTCAGCCTTTACCCTTCCACTGGGATGAACTCTTTGAGTTCTACAGTGCATAAGGCCAGTAGGAGCAAGATTGACTTTGCTCTATATCATAAATGTGCACACACGTACGACTATAGCAACCTGACATAAATATTTTAGTGCATATTTTACAATGCAAGGGTTTTTAGGTCAGACTTTAAAAGGACTGAATATATTTTTCCCACTTACACCTTCCTTCNAGTAAGAAATACTTTAGCAATGAGCAAGCCATTTAAACAGTTACTTTAAAAGGTTATGCTTAACTGTTAAGTTAAAGACACCACTTTTTTTTCTGCACTGTACTATTATTATTTGAATCATTTTAGATCCTGGTGGTTACTACCAAGATTAGTATTCAGTATCACCAAATCCTAGTGAAAGACCTTGCTAAAAAGGGGTCTGAAATGTTAAGTGATGAGAATGAGAAAAGAATTAGAAGGAAAAAGGTGACATGACTTGTCCCAGGGTTATTCAGCAAGCAGGCAGCAGACCGAGAAATAGACCTTGGGTCCTGTGGCTGATAGATTTTTCTTCCAGATTGCACAGCCTCTTGGTTATCTCTTCTATTCAGATCTGTTTCTTCACCCTTTAGCTATTGTCACACTCAACCCTAGGAGCATTTTGGACTGTAGTGGACTTTTGCCAGGAGGAAAGTGCCCTTTAGTTGCAAAGTGTCAGATAGGTATCTGAAGATTGTGTGCTTTGGTATGGTGCCTCCAGGCTTTCAATTCTTATTTCAGCAGTGCTTGGGTCTGGGTGTGCCCCTTTGGACCAATTCCCTCATCATTTTGATTTGGTTAATCACAGCAAAAATGACTCAGGGGTTTACATGTAAGCAGGGCTGGGACCCAAGGAGTATGTGTCTCCCTCTGAATCTTAGAACTTCTTGTTCTTGCTTGTTCCAGTAGTAAAAACGGAAAAGCCTTTCTTTGGTGGCATTTTGGCATTTTTGCTACTGTGAATCATCTAGAAGCATGTAACAAGAGGAAACTTTTCAAAACTTACTGGTACTGGAAGGAGGCAAGTGTTTATTTTAATCTGGTTTGCTTACATTCCCCCTCCCCTAGCCCCCCCTCCCCCCCTTTTACAATTTCATTTGTAAAAGGGAATGTAAATTACTAACATAATCTTAAACGTGCAAAGAAGATAAGCTTTTAGAAACTGTATGGAACATACAATTTCCAATCTCTAGGAAAGTGCAAAATACTAAACTGGACCAAATTCTAGTATCTGGGCACTTTCTGAAGGACAAAGGATGCTGAAAACATTACAGATGCACTAGCTTAATTTTTCAGTTTGTGGTGGATTAGCTTTAACAGGCATTTCAATTTGTAGTTGGATTTTATCAGCTGTAGACAAAGTTTGATAATCTCTTCTTGTTTAATTAGCACAATCCTCTTAAGAGGGAGAAATGCACGGACAATAATAATTTGTGTTCTATGACAATTTCATGCTGACAACCAGACACATCTTCTTTCTTTAAAAACATACCTCTGTGTGGTTCTTTCAAACATCTTTGTCCTACCTTCTGTGCTCATAGTGCATGTTCGTGGAGATACGTAAGGGGGGCTTGGGGGGATGGGGAGAGACAGAACTTACACTGTAAAATATTTCTTCTGCATAAAGAGCCAAGAGAAGGTGTAAATAGACTGCATAAATAAGAGCCAGCTCCTTAGAAACCAAGAGGCACACTCAGAGAGAGGTTCAGCTCCATTNTTCCTGACATCCCCTGAGTGTGCTGGAGAGCAGGAGACATGCCCTGAGCTCTCTTCTTCATGCTAGCAAAACCCTGCCGAGGCAGGGGGCAATGATCTGGTAGCTGTGTTATCCCACTTGGCTCATCCACACAGCTAACACATCCATCCCTCCTGACCGTGGTCAGCCTTTACCCTTCCACTGGGATGAACTCTTTGAGTTCTACAGTGCATAAGGCCAGTAGGAGCAAGATTGACTTTGCTCTATATCATAAATGTGCACACACGTACGACTATAGCAACCTGACATAAATATTTTAGTGCATATTTTACAATGCAAGGGTTTTTAGGTCAGACTTTAAAAGGACTGAATATATTTTTCCCACTTACACCTTCCTTCAACTCTGCTTTAAAAAAAAAAATCTTCCACTCTGTTTATGTCAAGCCCTAATGACAAATTAATGCTGTTGTAATAACTTGGGCCGTGCCTTTGGAAGGCATCAGAACACTCTTTTATTGCAGCAGTACCCAAAAAGGTCTCTCCAGTCCCTAGCCCTCTGTGAGGCTCTTTTCCCATTCTTCCCTGCCAGTTTCCAAGCTGGAATAGATGAGCATTGCTATGTAAGCACCGACAGCTGGAACAGAACTGTCAGAGGGATCATTTTCAGGCACAGTTTCAGCATCCTTGTTCTGACCTTTAGGAGAAGCAGTAGTGCCCTGATATTTGTGTGGGTTTATATACCCTGCAATGTCTTTTCATTTAAAACTCTTTTCTGTAGGGCTTGCTCTGAGTACCCTGACACTAAGACAAAACCTTGATGAACCAGTTCTGAGCAGACCAGCCTGTGCTTCCACCTGGCTTCCAGGCTGCCCTGAACAACAGGAATCTCCCTGATTTGACCTTCTCTGGATATATTATTTTGGTCATGAAAATCCCAGGGCTGCCTTAAAAAGCTGTGGTGTTTCAGATAGAGGTTATGTGGGAATATTCAAGACTTCAGTGATGCAAAGCAAGAGGGCTGCTATCCATGTCGATGAAACCGGTGGTGGTCCCCATGGGGATCCTGGCTCTTAATGATGTGTAAGAGTGGCTGCTGGCTTGGGTAGAGGCTTGAGAGCAGCCAGCCACAGAGATGATTCCATCCTCTGTCTTGCAGCAGGCTGTCCTGTGTTGTTGTGAACTTCAGAAATATTCTGAAGAAATGCCTTTCACCTGAGCTAGTGCAAGGTGTCCTTGCCCATGGCAGAGGGATTGGAACTAGATGAATCTTAAGTTCCTTCCAGCCTTGACAGTTCTATAATTCTATGATTCACAAATTACCTGTTAAAGCCCAATGCCCCTATATTGTCTGCTTCACACTGATGCCTCCACTTTCTGTTTCCTAGATTTTTACCTTTGAAGTAGCTTCTTTGAAAGCTCATATTCTGAGTGCCTGGGCTCAGTGGACTGGGATNCTGCAGCCCAGCGCTTGGTTGCTGTCTGGGCTGCACTCACACTGCACCCTCATGTTGAGCTTTTCATCAACCCAGACCCCAAGGTCCTTTTCCTCAAGGCTGCTCTCAGCCATTCACCACCCAGCCTGTATTTGTGCTTGGGATTGTGCCTACCCAGATGCTTACTTCTTAAGCATCTCCTGATTATTCTTTTCAGAATAAATATATGCAGATATTGTTGCGTCTCCTTGCTTAATCTCAGCAGGCAACTTCACTTGAAAGCATCTTCAGGTAATTATATACCCAGCCCTTCCCACAGCAGCTTTTCTGGTATAGGACACAGCTTCCCACTTGACAGTACCCAGATCAAAGAGCAATCAACTATTATTTTATCTTTTGCACAAATGCTGCGCCGGGCCAATATGTGAATCTCACCTCATGTTTGGAGACCTCAAAACATCACAATTCAGCATTTGAGCAGTGATTTCTCATTGGCCGTGGTTGACAGTGTATCCAAGGGACAGGATTCCAGCAGGAATTTCACTGAGGGAGCTGAAACATAGAAGGGAGGATTGCAGTAAAATACAAGAGATAGCAAGTGTACTCATTTTTATTTGGGCCAGAACGGAGTTTATTTCCTTCTTTTATATACCAAACAAAAGAGTTTGTCCTCTTTATTTTTAATTCATCCCTGTTCTAATGTTTTCCTGGTTTGTGCAGGATATTTGCAATATTGACCTGTTAAGACTCCCTGGGCAATTTTTAGGCTGGTTTAGGCAGGTTGCTGCTGGTTTATCAGTTTTGTTGCTGGCCAGAGTAGGCAAAGAATTTTAGTCATAGAGGCACTGTGAAACTGTGTGCAAGCTTGACAGAAAAGCCAAGAATTCTGCGTGCAGTAAATCACATCCTGCCTCTGCCTATCAGTAAATGTTATTACTATTATTATTGTTATTAAAATATTAAGACTATCAAGCAATGTTTTGCAGTGCAAGCATTAGGAGGAAAAGCTGAGCTTGTCTGACTTGATCCAGCAGAGGCACTGCATGCATACTAATGATTTCATTGCCTTATTTGTCTCCTGATATATTTTACAGAGTAAATTAATGTTCTTCTACCTGGTCTTTAATGAATACCTTACATTTTGCATTAGGAACTCATTCCCTTTCCTAAAATATTGCCAGCACCAGTCAGAAGGAACAGTTAAAAGTTTGCTGGTGCAGGAAATGGTCTTCTTCAGAACTGCAGATTATTTTGATAGTGGGAATTCTTCTCTTTCCACACCTGTGCTTGCAGCCAGGATAGTATTTATATCCAACCGATGAGCTGTACTTGAAAGATTTCCGGAATAATTAAGATTTCAAACAAAAGCAGCTGCACATCTCCCCCCATTTTATTTTGGTCAGCATCTACATGGCAGGTTATGTCTTTTACTAGTGTAAACAAAGAGATGATTGATGCTCCCTTCACATTTAGGGGCTGTCTTAAATGCAGTGCTGTCACTATCAAGACTTTTTCACACAATAAAAACGGTGCTTTCTTTCCATTGCTTTGTGCACCCTGCCATCTCCACAGGCTCTGCAAGCACCTTCCCCAAGGACTCACAGCTGGCTGCAGCTCTCAAGCACAGATGTGCTAGGAGTGCTCAGTCTATGCAGCTCTTAATAAACATGTCTCTTTTTGTGGGTGGTGAAACATAAGGCAACACCATGTGGGAAGAGCTCGGAGGTCCATCAAATCTCCTGTGGCAGTGGCCATCACCAGATGAAGCTAAGACCTCTCCAGATGTGAGCTCCTGTAGCACATCTCCAAGAAGTTGCTCTTCCCTGTTGCTCTCACAATCTAACCACAGTTGTGACTCTTCTGAGCTGGTTCTAACCACCAGCCCTTGCACCATGCTGTGGTTGCCTACATCATCTGCTATGAGCAGATTCATGCCCATGCCAGATATTAAATGCTGCACCACTTTACATGCACTGATGCACCCCCAGCTGTCAAACCACAGCCATTGCGTAGATAAATAGGGGATGCATGTTTTCAGCAGAAAAGTCTTGCCCTGTCTGTCTTTGCTTTCACATCCCCACTCAGAAAATGAAGATAAGGATCCTCTATTCCTTCCCAAGAGAGCAGTGAAATGTGTTTATTTATGTGTTGAAATACAGAATGGCACCTGTTTATTTTAATGTTGTCCACAGAGGAGCAGGGAATGTACTTGAGATCGTAGCAAGAGAAAAGTTTGGCTAATGAATGATGAAGTTCAGGTCCCTGTCAGTGGCTGCTGCTCCATGGAAAGTTTCATTGCACTTTTATTTCATGTTCCAGCAATCTGAGTGCTGCAAGCAGAGAGGAAGAGATGCTCTCCATTTGACAGAGCTTTCAGCTTAGCTGGGCAGGAGACGAAAAAGCCAAGTTAAAAAAGAAGACAGAGGCAGGCTGAGCTGGAGTAGGATGCCTGCAGCAAAGGGTAAAGCCCACATCTTCTGCACTTTTCCCCACTGCTCTGTGTCTTGGACTCTTCCCCTAGAAACACATTGCACAAGTGAAGCAATGATGAGAGACACATGATGTGGAATGGTCCTCATCAGGGCATTGAGGGCAACGCATAAAATGAAGAGCTACATGTGACAACATGTAGCAAAAGCCTACTGCCAGGCTTGGACTTCCAACTACAGATTTTTTTTCCTGGCTTTCTCATGGGACTGCAGCCCAAACAGCACCTCCAGGAGTGTGTGCTCCTCCCACAGCCTCCCAGTTCACCAGCTATCAGAGCTAGGGTCTCCATAGACACCACTGTGCCACTGCATCATCTCAGCTGCTGAACCATTCTTATGTCTGTGGCATCGAAGCCTTTTGGTGCAAATGAGTCTTCACACAGACTTTAACTGGCACTGTACAAAGCACTCACTGGGTAATTTCTTTTACTAATTTAGTCATTTAGTATTTTCAAATAAAACTTTATTATTGTTGTTGTTGTTGTTATTGTTATTGTTGTTATTTTTAAAAAGATAGGTGGAAAAGGAGGAAAAAATGTGGTTGGTTGTCTACTACCAATTTTAGAGTCTAATACTTCTGGCAGCACGTGTAACTTTCTCCATGGACAAAAGATCTTCTGNGAAGGTTAGAGGAAAAAAAGAGTTAAGTCAGATTAGAGTTAAGGCAGATGCCACCACACAGACTGCCAGAGAGTAGTGAGAACTGAGAAGTGTGTGAGAAGTGAGTGTCTTAACTATATTTTGACTAGTTGCATTTCTCAGCAGAAGAATGAGTGATAGAGGTTACTGCTGGATTTTTTTCTTTCCTCTCACAGCTAAGGATTTAATTTCTCTCAGTAAAATATTCCAATTAGCCTCAAACCAGCACAGCAGGTCAGGTCTAGAGGCATAAAATACAATTTTATCATTAAAAGCTGCCTGTACCTTGGTTGTTCTCCTTCCCTCTTTGCCAGACCTGAGCTGTGCACCTTCTGGAGGCCTCCACATTCCAGTGTCTGCAGAACTTCTGTTTGTTCCCTGTGACATTTCCTCCATGATTTATATCCTTTTCTGTTTTCTCTTTAAGCCCCAGCTCCTTGCCCTTAAAGCACTGTTAGAAGACTGCACCTACCCCTCCAACATCTTCACTTTTGTGAAACAAGAAAATCCAATTCTTATCTTTTGCTAAGAGTTTTGTTCCTATTTCCCACAGGATCATTTTTTTTTTGTCAGCTTAATAGCCACAAGCTCTCTCTTTGCGCTTGATAATCCCTTTGATCTTCTTCACTCCTTGCTCGGCAAAATGCCATAAGGATGTTACTACCTTTAATCTTTTTTGCCATTGATCAGTAATATTCCTCTCTGCTACTTCTCTGCCATTCCTTTGCTGAAACTGCCACTATTTCCCCTCTATGTTTTGGGGAAGCAAATGTTATAACGTCAGTAGCAATGCAGATGAAGGTCTCAGTTGTTGGAATGAGCAATGAGTCTGAGGACAAAGGTCAGGACCAGCCACACTAAATGTATCCTCCTGGATGTTAGGAGGAAGTTCTTTCCAGTGAGGGTGGTGAGACACTGGCACAGGTTGCCCTGGGAGCTTGTGGATGCTCCCTCCCTGGAGGTGTTCAAGGCCAGGTTGGACGAGGCCTTAAGTGACCTGTACCAGTGGGAGGTGTCCCTGCCTATGGCAGGGGGTTGGAACTAGATGATCCTTGAGGTCCCTTCCAACCTTACCATTCTATGATTCTATGATTCTATTGGATGATTTACGTATTTGTATTGTAGCTTTTTTTTTCCTTTCTTTCTTTTAGAAAGGGAAAAAATAATTTAAATTTAAATAAATTTACATTTAATTTCATTCCAATTCCTCTTCTTTTGAGCTATCTCTGCTGCCTTTATCTTCAGGACAGGAAGAAGGAATTCTATATACTCTATGAGCTCCCATTTCTAGTGTCTCTCAATGGTTCATGGGTGGAATTGTGTCATTTTACAAGGCAAATATGATATTTCTAAGACTGAATCCTGACAAATTCAAGTGGGGATCTGAGAACACCCTAGTTATTCTGACTTCTTGAAGCAGGTCGTTGCCAGGAGCAGATTAGCTCATGATGTCACTGGTGATAGCAGGGGATGCAAAGCAAAATGTGACTTTCTTTCCACAGCTCCATAGCCTGATAGCAATAGGAAGAATTTAAAAAAACAAAACCAACCCAAATGATATGGAAAAAAATGAGGCCTGCATGACTCAGAGATCCACAAAAGGTAGTCACTGGATCAAGAAGAAATCTTTTGCATATGTTCATTATTCTGCATGTAATTACATTTCACTGCAAATGTGCTTCACCTGCCACATTTTGTGTATAGGTAGTTAATCATCTAGGTTGTGAGGTGAGAGAGGAAGGAGATAGGTTTGGCTTTGCCCATTATATGTATCAGGAGTCTCTGCAAAACCACAATTCAAATGTGAGTCAGAATTTCAAGTACTCCAAGGAATGAACCACAATTACAGACTTTTATCATACTAAGATTGCAGTGCATCAGTGGGACAAATTACTTTATGTTAATCCGTTAATCATCTAAACCAGCCAGAGTTTGGGGTGGTTAGATTCAGCTCACACTTTGTTATAAAGGCTTGTTCTGCTCTGCCACAGTTAATTAGATGGAAAAGGGAAAACTCCAAGATCCTGTTTTTTCTAAGCCCCCCCCTAGATGGAAGGTGGCTGTGTTGGGTGAGAAGAGGTCACATGAGCTTTGTTGGACATCTCTACCTGCTATGGTTGAAGGTAGTGCCATATGACCTGTTTATATTTTTTTTTCCTACTTGATTAAATAAATTAATGTTTTCTTTTTGAATTCTAAGCAAGCAAGAGAGATGTTATTGCTCATTATGTTCTCAGAGGAAGGTGTCTCTTCCTCACAGCCATGTGTTCAGACTTATTTTACAACCAAAAGTAATGCTGTGTTCCTCTACCAGACCAGAGGCTGCCTGTGCTAAGTGTCAGAGTTTATGATATATGGCAGTGTGTCACCTGTACAAAGAGAAATTCTCCTCTCCACTCCCTCTGTATTTCTACCTTGTATCTGTGAGTTATTGCATATTTTCCTGGCCAAGGTCTTGATTGCCTGAGAAAAGATTAATGGACACAAGGGAAAATTCCTGTATGGCTTCACCCTGGAATCTGGAAGGTGACTGTTTCAAAACATCCAACCAGGCTGTGCATGAGAAGTGAACATAGGGCTTAGTTCATTACATAAATTCATCTCTTAATCCCATATGGCGCAACTCCATGAAGCTGTGAAGCCACCTTAACTCTTTCTGATCCTTCCCTCAGTGTAACTACCACTGCTGTCACTTGTGTCACCACCAGACCTGAGATCTGCTCCATACTACAGCTGCTGGTCATGTCCTGAAGTCTTCTATAAATGGGAGAGATCTAGCATAAAGGGAAAGCAGAGGTGATTCACCAAGGTCACACCATTCTACAGTGACAAAACTTGAAGGCTGCTGTCAGCCAGTGTAGCAGCATCACTGCTGCTTTATGGAATAGTTCTGTATTTTCACATAATATTGCAAATGCCCAGTTGTGTAAAATGTGAGAAGGTAGACAAAAGCTGGCAATGGGCACCTGCAGGGTGGTGTTTGCCATGAAGCATCAATGGAGCAGAGCCAGAAATCACAGAATCAAAGAATCGCAGAATGGTTTGGGTTGGAAGGGACCCAACCATCTAGTTCCAACCCGCCCCTGCCACTGGCAGGGACAGCTTCCACTAGACCAAGTTGCTGAAGGCCTCATTCAGCTTGGTTGGGAGGAACCAGAAAAGCAGACAAAACCAACAGTGTTCTGTCCAGCTGAGTTTGTTTTACATCTTCTGATCTCACAGCTCATCTTCACGGGCCTGGAGTGCTGCTAAGAGTTTTGCCCAGGGGTGTGTAAGTGATCCTGTATCAGGGGACTCATCTGGAAAGGGCTGAAGGCAAAGGTGGTGCTGGAACAACTGAGAATTTCTACATGTTCCTCAGCTTGGGGAAAATTGAGTCTTTTAAGGGAGATGGAGAGCCTACCTGGGACACAAAGACTGTAGTCACGTATTTGCAGGCTAAAGCCAGGCTGTCAGAGGGACTGGTTTTCCATCTGCAGCCCCATTTGATCACTGTCAAATCCATGGGGACCTACTGCTCTCCCCAGCTCCTGCTACCCACCCTGGCAGGCATCCCTGCTGCAGGCGAGAGTGCAATCAGCTGTTTCACAAAGCTGGAGGCTTCACTTTTAGCATCAGTTGCTGTTGCTTGAATTATTTATTGCAATTACGCTGCTGATCCACAGAAGCATTGCTGCTGTGCATCATATCCAGATGTCTGCAAGTGCACTCCCAGGGCCAGATCCTAATTTTAGCTGCCTCTGCAAAATATTCTCCTCTGGACTGCAGCCCTATTTCTGCTCCTGTTGAGTTCTGCAGCTAGGCAGGCTGCTGGCCTGCAGAGCTAAATACTGTTCATCTGAAAGAAAGCAATCAGTGAGGGGCCCAGATTTTACCTGTGCAAGATCATAGAATCATTCTGTTTGGAAAAGACCTTTAAGATCATCGAGCCCAACCATAATCTAGCTCTACCAACTCTGGTGCCAAACCATGTCCCTCAACAATAAGACAGGTTTCCTCAGTGTCAGAACAAGAGGACATAGTCTCAAGCTGTGCCAGGGGAAGTTTAGGCTCGAGGTGAGGAGAAAGTTCTTCACTGAGAGAGTCATTCCCCACTGGAATAGGGAGGTGTTCAAGGCGGGTTTGGACGTGGCACTTGGTGCCATGGTCTAGTCTCGAGGTCTGTGGTAATGGGTTGGACTTGATGATCTTTGAGGTCTCTTCCAACCTTGGTGATACTGTGATACTGTGATATTGAAAAGTACAGATGGAATCATAGATACCTCTTCCATCATCAAGAAGCAGAGAGATGGAGATAGGGCAGCGTGAGAGTGAAGATCATTTGCACTAAGAACATTACAACTGTGCAGGTCTACCCCATCCTCCCCCCATTCATAGCAAAGCCTTGAGAATGCAAATCCCAATCAAGCCCTTGGTAGGAGGTGAGTTCTGCAAATGGCAGAATCAGAGCAGTCATATTAATGAAAAGTGACCTGTCATGAGGAGATGCTGTAATCCAACCTGCAGATCCTCATCTAAAGGAGTATGCAAGAGGATGCACCTATTTAGTGAAGAACGTTAGTTGCTTGTCAGGAACTCGGTGTCAGGACCGCTTTTGATTTGTTTAATGGCTGGACACAGTGATCTTAAAATTAATTCCAACCAGGCAATTCCATGATTCTGTGAGTCTAGGAAAGCAGCTCCACGAGATAAATGACCACTCAGTATAAGCCAGAGTAAGAACTCCACAATCACGGGGCTTTGTTTATTTGGACAATGCTGAGTTGTTCATGTATGGGTTTTGATAAGATTTTTAGGCTGAAGAAATTGACTCATAGGCCAGTTTGAATAGTGTAAATATCAGAAAATCTACAAAATTTACAGTGAGGGTGGTGAGACACTGGAACAGGTTGCCCAGGGAGCTTGTGGATGCTCTCTCCCTGGAGGTGTTCAAGGCCAGGTTGGATGAGGCCCTGAGTGACCTGTACTAGTGGGAGGTGTCCCTGCCTATGGCAGGGGGTTGAAACTAGATGATCCTTGAGGTCCCTTCCAGCCTTACCATTCTATGGTTCTATGATTCTATTCTAAAATGTGTGAGATGGGGAACCAGTCCTGCCTCCTCTCCTAGTCCTGTTTGCTTACCAAATCAAGCAGCTGATATGTCATGAAGCTGTGCATGTAGGAGCACACTAGGTTGTCCCAGTGTGAGGGAGTTCTGCAGTGGACTCTCCTCTCTGTTTACTGTTGGCATTACTACCAACACCAGCAGTCACTCTGTGTATACACCACCTCTGGGCTGAGCATCTGGGGCACAGTGCAACTCGTTTTCAGAGTGATGCAGGAGGCTTAGTGATATGGATTCAAATCCATACTGCTTGTAAAAGGCATAATTATTGTATGGGGTGTTTATTAATAATAAAAGTCACAGTGGGTAGCTTTCTGGCTGAATTGCTGTGAGCTGTTTCCACCATGCCTCAGTGGGCCTTCCCATCCCAGACACCAATGCTCTAATTAACTTTTGTCAAGTGGTTCATTGAATCTAGCAAAATGGAGCTATCTGGAGGTGCCTACAGATCTGTCAGCTACTACCTGAAAAATGGTTTTCTATCCTCAAGAGGAAAGAGAGAAAAACCACTTGCTAATGATCAGTTCTCTAAACATAGTGTGTCACAGCACAACAGCTGCACATGAACTGAAGGGACACTTGGGAGAATGGAGCAAAAATCAGAACCATCAGGATTCATAAATGAAAGAACCAGAAGTGAAAAGAAAAGAAAAAAAAAATAGAAAGGAAAACCTTCCCCAGACTGCATAGAGCATTTATGGAAAAGCTGGTAATAACATCTCTCTTAAGATGGAAAATAATAATTAATTACTGGGACTGAGCTATTTGGTGTCCATTTGAGGGAGAGGTAAAAAGCAGAAGTGAAAATTCCCCGGAGTCTGCATGCATGGTTAAAATCAAAAGCCTGAATGATAAATTCTTACCTCACTCATCTTTCCTCCCTCAGTTTATAGGTTTTTAATACGAGACTATGATGATAACTTTTTCTTACTTGAAGCAGTATCTGATGGAGCTGATTTCCATATGAAGGTCTTGCCGTGTCTTTTCCATCTCTACTGTTATCTCCTTGCACTTGATTTTGACATTTTTCTCAGGTCTCACAGCCCATTGCAGCTTCCAATGGGGTTCCTGTGTTCCTACTGGGATCTGCTTGTGTACACAAAATGGCAAAATTGGCACCTTTGATTGCAATCTTGTTGGGACATGAGGCATGTTTTCTGTTCCATGAACTGTCTAGCACATTTTTAGCACAGTAATGATAATAATCACACTTCCGAAATATCTTCTCCAGGCATAAAATTGCTTTGGTGCTTAAAGTAGGTCTTTGCTGCTTCAATCCACACTTTAGATCTTGAAGACCTTACAAGAAGCCCTTGGGAGTAGTTTTTAACCTTAAGCATGCTGGGTATGCTCAGTACTTACCCAATATTAAGCCCACATTATGAGCCAGAAACTTGGCATATCTCTGGTGATACTCAGTAAAGTAAATGTCCTAAGACACTACCCTTTTCAGTCCAAATATACCTCCAGCATCTGCCATGGCCTCTTCTCATCACTTTTCTACTTGCTTTTCTGTAATACACCTCTCCTGTATGAAAGAGGCAAG
>WBNM01044944.1:65261-104322 GCA_013399055.1 Ramphastos sulfuratus | reverse complement strand
GTGAGTAGCGCAGACGTTCCCTAGGGCTCCAGGCTGCCTTTGTTTCTAAGTCTGGCAAAGCTATTTCTTATAGCAACCTTTCCAAGCTTCCCGATTTTCCTGAATTACTAAATTCCCTGTAAGCATCCTTGTGAAAGATTTTTCCCGATGGAATTTCTGAACCCTAACTAATATTTTATATACAGTTGTGGGTGGGGCTTCCCAGAAATAAAATAACTGCAGATTTTATAATTCCTGCCTCGTGAAATCCCACAACCGAGTCACTCCCCTCTGTCTGATCCTCAAATTCTCACTTTCCCAGGAAAGAACAAGGTCTGTCCACTCCATTTCAATCCAAAGAAAGACTTCTACATCACTGCATACAAACACAGTTTTGGTGTTGGTAGTCTTCCAGCTGTTCACACATGTGTGTGTCTGCATCTACTGAAAAAGAATCATAGAATGGTTTGGATTGGAAGGAACCTTCAAAGGTCCCTCTGAAGAAGGGTTTGGATTGCAAGGGGATCTTCAAAGGTCCCCTAGTCCAACTCCTATCTGCAAAATCTGCATTTCTTTGCATCTGTGCCTATACAAATTAGGAAATGTAGATTCCTTTCAATCCTCTTATTAGTTCCACAACATACATAAAACATCATAATTTTACAGTGCTGAATTGTTTTGACTTAATTTCAAGCAGGAATCCAGGCTACGACGTGGAAGTTCATGAGATCATAAAATCTGACTTTTAAAGTCGTGCCAGACAGTGAAACTACCAACTACTCCCTTCACACGTGCTGGAATTATAATTGTGGGGTTTGTAAGGTAAATTTGAACAGAACTGCTGGCTTAGATTTTAAATGAAAAGATATGTAAATGTTAATTACATGGTCTTTAAAGATAACCAATTAATTTCTTAACCAGAGGTGAATTTGGAAAGTCCCACGTTTGAGGCTACCCAGCAAGCTGAGCTGCTGTTGACATATTGTGGGTTTTGCTATATATTGTAATTTTTTTGGTGATAGCATAATAGGCATAAATTTGATCCACTGTAGATGTAAAACCAAAGATGGAACTTGAAATTGTTGGCTGTCGAGGATGCTGCAGACTATACTTTATTATTGGGCAGTATTTCACGTGAAGCTTTAGAACGAGTCTTTTTGACTGCAGATTGTTTTGTTGTTGTTTAAGCCTTTGAATAGTATTTCAAGAATCATTGTCAGCTTCTGAACTATATTGCCTTGTGGAATCATAATATTAATTTATACAAACTGTAAACCTGTATCATTTTCAAATTTGCAATTCACCATTCAGCTCTGCTCACATAAATCACGCAGGTTTTTAAACGCGAAAATGCTTTTTGTTGTCAGTGCTCCATTGTGACTTCTTACTTAACTTGGTTATTTCTCAGCATGGATTTTTTTCTTTCCTGCCATAATTGTTTCTGGCTGAATGTGATTAGCTGCCCATCAGCACAACTTTTGACTTTTTCACTGGTGTTAGGTGGCTGGTTGAGCTTGATGGGCTTAGAGGTCTTTTCCAACTAAAACAATTGCCCAGGGAGGTTGTGGCTGCTCCCTCCCTGGAGGTGTTCAAGGCCAGGTTGGACGAGGCATTGAGTGAGCTGTACTAGTGGGAGGTGTCCCTGCCTATGGCAGGGGATTGGAACTAGATGATCTTTGAGGTCCCTTCCAACCTTACCATTCTATGATTCTATGATTCTAATTCAATGATTCTAAGACCTGTACAATGAGGTTGTGTTTGACATAGTGCAACAGAGCTATGAAGACTTGTGCATCCCTGAATCATGTAGCAACACAACAACATCAGTCAGAGGTGGGACCATGACTGTCCAACCTGGTCTTCACCACTGTTGGAGTGAGATCCATGAGCTCATCCCTTAGGGATGGGAAAGCTGTTACTTTTCAAAGCTACAAGTTCCCTGCTCTTCTTTGTGAGTATTTCAGAAGTTTATGAGAGCCTGTCAGGGTTTCTCGCTAGGAAGTAAACATTTCCTGTTTTAAACAGACTTTCTTCAGATGATCTCAATTAGGTAGGAATTAATGCACCATGATGGCAAAGTGTGGCTTCCCCTCTCTGTGCAGGCAGTGCCATCATCAGCCCTAAGTTCATCCAAATCACACTTGTCTGATGCTACAAGTCTGAGAAGAAGGATGGGAAGGTGTTGAAGATGCTTTATGAGACTCCTTGTCCCTTGTCATGGACAGGCAATGAAGCTCCTGTTACTAAGCTGCTGCTCTGCTCCGCCTGGTGCTGGCTCCATTATATCCACGATACAAAGCTAGGGCCAACGAAGGAAAGTGAAGCATCAATGTGGTGTTACTAAAGCTAACTTCTGAGTTTCCTCTTCCTCCTGGAGAACTGCAATTCTTCATGGGAAGAAGATTCAGCACTTCTAGCAAGGTTTTTGGAAGTGTCCCACAGGCTGTTAGCTGCAGGCCACTGAGCTCCCCACTAGTACTCCTGGAGCAGGAGGTTTTGAGTTGCTCAGCTTTCAAAATCTGCCCTTCTTTCATCCTTTTCTTTGTAGGATGTTCTCACGCTGATATTTTGGAAAGCTGGAGCATTCCCCCTGTGCTGCCAGCAGCCTCTGTGCCTGCGGTATGTAAATTTGTTGCCTCCAGAACTGTTCCTACGTGAAGTTGTGGCTCAGGCCCATTATCATTTTTTAATGTCACTTTTGCAGCAGTGTAATAGTAAAGCTTTTTATAAAATATATTATCATTCTGAACTTTGTTGTTAGCAAGACAAAGAAGAAATAACAGTATGCTGGGTTCAGCCATCAATATAGAGGGGATATCATCAATCAAATCCATAAAGCTTTTAAGCTGTCTTGTTTTAAATTAAGGTTTACAATGCATTACAATGGGGTATTTAAAACTGTGTACACGTTTTATCAGTTCCTCCTGACTTGGTAAATGCTTTCTGATTAGGAGGTCTAAACACAGCATACTCGATTCTAAGCTGACTGTTACAATTAATTCTATTCATTCTGCAGTGTGCTACCTCTATTGTAAGAGGGTCTGAGGGCTCTGTTTCCATTTCTCTTCAAAGGCAAAATTAAATGGGAACCAGCTTTGACATTTACTGAAATCTAACTTGACTTGGTAAAAGTGGGATATTAAAAGTTGGCCATTATGTGAAGACTTTAGGAAGGATATGGCTTTGTGGTAGTGAAAGGAAATATGTGAAAAGGGACAACATTTCTAAGCGAAAGCTTGTCTAGTGTAGATGTTATCCACTACAATACTGCTTGTGTGTCTCAGTGTCATGGCTGCACAATGCTAGATGTCATTTGGGTATAGGAGGAAGACATTAATATGCTATAAAGATCTCACATTCATATAGACAACACAGAAAAGGATGGAAAGGGAAACAGATGCAAAATGACTTGTTTGCAGTCAGGCAGCCATTCAGCAAGAGAACTGTGATTACAACCAAGCCTCCTCATTTGCAGTCGAGTGCTCTGAATTCAACCAGCCCAAATCCCCAGTCTTTTCCTTCTCAAACCTCCATGCCCTGGCTGACAGCTGTCTAAGAGAAGCCCTGCTTAATTTGTAAGCATAGATGCATCATTGCCAGTGACAGGAGAGGCTTCATCTGCAGTGGGATAAGGTCCCACCTAACTCTGCTCCCACACCACTAAGCATCTGCTCTGGTGCTGGGTGTTTGACATGGAAGGAGGTAGGTTTCATACATAAGAATGGTTTGGTTTCCAGCCTTAGGCATCTCCAGTAAACCTGCCAACAAGGCAGTCCATAGTATCATAAAGGTTGGAAAAGATCTCTAAGATCAAGTCCAACTGTCAACCCAACACCACCATGCCCACTAAGCTATGTCCCAAAGTGCTATGTCTACACCGTCTACACAGTGTTTTTAACACCTCCAGGGCAGGACTCCAGCACTGCCCTCTGCAGCCTGTTCCAACATCTGACCACGGTTTCAGTAAAGAATTTTTTTCCTAATAATTAATCTAACCCTCCCCTGGCAGGCTATTTCCTGCAATTTTTGGTGATCCACACAAAGACAAAGAATGGTGAGATTAATTGAGACATAGCATGGAAATTCAGTTTTGTGCTTGAAAATATCTATCTTTCTTCCTTCTCCATTTAGAAATTTAACACCCCATTAGCAAACATCTTTGGGATTCAGCAGAAGGACTGTGGACAAACAGGAGTGGAGGAGTAAAGAAGAATATACAGAAGAGTGAGGATGGACAAAGGGCTCAACAAGCAAACGCAGAGCATGCACAGGCAGGTGAGGTGAGCAAAATACTGATGGGAATGGAACAGTTTCAGGCAGAATCATAATATTGTCAAGTGTGAGTGCTCTCTGAAATCTTGGTTGGCACTGCTAGACTAAAAATTTCAAATTCAAGCCACATTATGTTGCTGGTTATTTGAGCCATAGCCGTTATCTGCGCAACGGCAGGAGAAATCAGACATAGATCAAAAGCACAGATCAAACCCAAATATTCTCTTCACAATCTTGATAAAGGTTGTGGTCAAGGCCTGAGCTGGCTTTTAACTGTAACCATACAAGTCTGACAACTAAATGAACGGGAAATGAAAAGGCAGCTCAATTGTTGCCTGTTGTTACTGTCAAAATGACTGGCTAATTAAATATTTATTGTTTACTGGTTTCGAGCATACATTTGGCATGTTGGGATACTGTGTAATCAGTAGATCATACATTTCCCCAGAACAAAATAGTAGCCTCACAAAAGCCTGTTGTGAGGATTAGCTGGCTAATGGGCTTGACTCACCCCCCGCTGAGCACCGAGGGTGCAATTTGCAATTGTGGTTTTGAGTTCCCAGCTGGAAGTGCTCATGCTCCTACTGCATCTCCCAGTGTGGGAAAGGCTCTGTGCCTCCAGCCTGGGCTCTCTCCGAGCCCTGCCAGCAAAAGCTGCCCACAAGAAGCAATGATCTAGTACAGCTGGCTCTGTCCTCCTCTTCCTTTCCTGCCCTCACCTCCTGTCTGGTCACATCCAACTCCTGTGCTTGATGGCTCATTGACTGCCCGGAGGAATGAGAGTGTGCTCTGCTCCCCTTCCTAAAGGGAAGCTTTCCAGCAAGTAGAGATGTCTGAGACTCCAGAAATCAGGATGCTTTCTGCTTGGGCTACATATGATGACTTTTCCCATGAGCAGCAAAAAGAGGGATCCTACAGGATGGCAAGCCTTATGATGAATGGTAGGTTTTTGGAGCACAACAGTGACGCGTAAGAAATGAGGGTAATGCAAAGACCTGTAAAGATGCACTCAGTCTTAAAATGTTCCTTGTGCTCCCAGCTGCAGCTGCAGCTTTCCAGGAATAGCATTTTAGAGTAGATGAGAAAGAACATCTGTACTACACCTTGGCCCAAGTGAGGGTTGGAGTTAAAGCTTGAGGTGCTCCTGTAAGCCCCTTGATGGATGCAACACTGCTAGCTGCTCTGGAGAGGGGGAACTCATGCTCACAGATGGCACAGTGGGAAAAAAAAATCATGACAAGGTTCTCAACAGAACCTTTTTTTCTGATTTCCACCCCCAAGAGACAAGGATGGGTCTCAGCAGACTGTCAGGCTTACTTGCACCTGCCTAGCACAAGGAAGGAGAGGGCAGGAGAGCAAAGGGAGAGCCAGACCACCCACTCTCAGCCTGTAAATGTTTCAGGGGAAGACTGCCAAGCTGTGAGCAAGCAAGGCTCAGGAATGCTCAAGGGCCTAGAGACATCTTTATTAGGAATGAGGAGGAGAACTCAGGCAAGCAGAGCCAGAAGGAAGGAGGGAAAGTTTACAGAGCTGAGAGTGGGCTCATTTCAGGGAGCTTCACTCAGAGCTATCCTCACCAACAATCAGGCATTTTTAGTAACAAAAAAAAAACCAAAACCAACAAACAAACAAAAAAAATCCCCCACAAAATAACCAAGCCAAAGCTGGCATTTGCAATTTCTCAATTAAAATGTCATTTACACCCTGTGCTGTCTCTCAGATGAAAGCCTGCTTTGCTCACCCATGTGTGAAGCAATATTTACAGAAACATTTTGTGGTTTACTGTGCTGCTCTGATGTTAGAGCCCTTTGCATGTCTGCGGACACGCGGACCAGCTCCAACGGCAGCTCCCCTTCTGCAACTCCAGACTGCTATCTGGAGAGCATTAGGAGTGGAATCTCTCCAAAGCTAAGCTGGCTGACCTTTGTGCTCCCTTTGTGGCCAAAGAATAAGAACACACTGTTATTAAGTGCAACTGATTAAAGCCTACACTAGCTGTGTAGGCTGAGACCTTCCCTAGGAGTCATCCCTTGCTACAGCAGCTTCTGGACCTTGGCACAGGGTGTCTCCACTTGCTAGCACCTATTCTGGGTGCACAGGGAGCCTTCAGCATGAACTGGAGTCTTACTGGGCTGGTAGGACTGAACAGGGCTGGGAGAAGGAATGCTCTTGCAGATACCTGTGTTAAGGAGGAGTTGAACTGCTGAAGGATGCTTTTCCTCTCCTGCAGCTATGCAAAGATGAAAAAAAGATGTGTGGAGAAGGGATTGCACTACTCTATATCATTTCTGATCCTTTTGATTTGCTCGTGAAGGTGATTGCCTTCTAGATCTGTAAATCCCAGATTGCTCTGAAGAGCTTTTGGAGTAAATAGGATTGGAACAGCTCTCTGTTATTTATCTTTTTGGTATGAGGCCTTTCAAGGCAAGGATTTAATTTCCTGCACAGAATCATATATTCCTTGCAATAGCTTCATTAGAAGATTCTGGTTATATCAACCCTCTTATTTTTCCTCCAAGTTACCTAGATGAATTCAAGGGCAATGAATATGCAGTTTGTGTTTAGGCAAAATATCTGCATGGAAGTTAATGGAAATCTTATAACAAGCACCCCACTTTCATTAATTGATTCCCTAATCCAGCAAAGTCATATAATTAATTTTAAGCATTCGATCTCTACAATCAAAATCGCTGGCTCTGGTCCGAAGCCAATCAAATCATCAGCAGCCTTGCCATTGATTTCCATGGATGAGATCCAAAGGAACTATGCACATGTTAAAATTAAACACAACCTGAATTGACTTGCTGGGGGCCATATTTAGATCTCCTTAAATCAGCTCTGCCAAATAGGGTCGTACGAATACTCCTAACTGAATTGAGAATAAAAATGTAGCTACCTTCCCCAAAGTGGGGCCTGTCCCTGAAGATAGAAACTTCCCCAGGGCATTGCTGTGTCTTCCTGGGGGTTGGCTCATGTCCCTAATCCACTTGCTTATTAGCAAATTAGAAAATTAGCTTATTAGCAAATTAGAAAACTCTAGCCACTGTGACACAGACTGGCTCAGACTGAGAACTACTCGGGACCAAAGCCTCCTCTTAACACCTGATCAGATCACAGGAGGTCAACCACCCCTCCTTAGCATAGTGACAACCTGACTGCAGGGCAGTGAACGCCTGCAAAATCAACCATGACAAAGTGTCACTGCAGTCGATTGGGGATTTGAAGGTCTTTTGTACAGCAAAGCCTGCTGGCATAATGTTCCTCTCTTAAATTTATTATTGGGATTCAGAGCACAACTCTAGATCAACTGAACTCATCTCCTCTTATTTTTAAGTAGCTCACCTGTAGTTATTCTAAGACACCTTTGCTAGGAGTGCATGCACTTGTCTTAATGTGTGTCCAGGGTACAGCAGGGTTTCCTCAGGACCTGTGGCAGGGGATTCAGTCCTGACCCAGAATATCTCCACTGCCTCATGAGCCCACTGTTGCAACAGCTGCCCTAAAAAATTATTCCAGGCTAGAAAAACCTCAAATTAGGCAATTAAACTGGTGAATTACCTCTTTGTGAAGAAAACTAATAATTCCTGGGTTGAGGACTTCTTGGCTTTTCCCCTCTACTTTTTTAATTATTAGTAGTATTATTATTAGAATGGATTAGCTCTGCACACTTATCTTATCTGCAAGCCAAGGAATTATAGATAGTAATTGGATAATCTCTCAATTATCCCCAGTGACTTAATTATCATCATTAACTGTATTTATTTTACTAAGTTGGAAGATCTCTTTTGGGGGTTTCATTCTCCAGGCCTATTAGCTTGACTGATAATGGGGCATACTGGTAATAGCAAGGCAGAATTACACAATTATTTAAAAACTGATGGGTCATGGCTTACAAAACACAAGTTAAAAAAGAAAACCCCCATTCTATTTCAGGGATTTCTGGCTAAATTCAGAACTTTCAGCTCAGAACTTGATTATGCAAATGATGAAATCTCCTCTCTGTTGCACAGAGGTTGCGAATATACAGTGAAAATTGTTGTGTTGGGCTACAAGAAATGGCTACTGTAAATTGAAAGTCAATGCAAACAGCTAACATAATGCCTTAAGGAGAGAGTGCCATGAGCTGAAATTTCAGAGGTAATGCAGCTTCTTTGTCTGACTGGTGCACTTGTATTTGAGTGTAATTAAAAAGCCCTGAAAGTGAAACTAATTCCTGCAGCTTTATTCTAGGAGATGGATCGCCTGAGTAATGAGAAAGATCTCTTCCACATAGTCTCCATAGTGATGTCAAGCACAGGTGGGGTTTAATCCCCATCTTGCTGCTGTTGAGAATGGCTTGGGCTCAGTATCCAGCCCTGCTGGCTTCAATATTTAGGAATACACATGATAGCTGGTCCAGCACTGGCAAGCAATAGATGACATTTCTTATTTCTTTCCACCTCAATTTTCTCTGTGTTGTGGGTTGTTTTTTTTAAGAGCCTGAAGCAGAAAAATATAACTGTTGGAAATTGCTTTACATTAGTTGATTATCTCTGGCTAAGTTGAGAGCATTTGGCCTTGCTTATTTGAAATAATTTAACATGAGAACCCCATGGAGGGTGGTAATTTAGAGGGTAGAGTCTCAATTGTGGTATGTCCATATTGCAAGGCAAAGGGCGGGGGAACTGCCAAACATATTTAGATAAATCTTCAAACTGCTGCTTATTATTCTAGGCTGTATCTTGTTTCAGCAGACCAAATGCTGTTAAAATCACCAATGTGCTCATATTACCAACAAAATCATTTCATGGCTCTGAACAGACAAAGAGCATCAAACCTAAATTTTCAAGGTAGCCTGTGAGTTCATTTCAATGTGCTATGTGCACATCTGTATTTGCACAGCTTATGTGAGGTGCACTGTTGTAGGTGAGGAGTTGCTTTTTTTAATCTCCCCAAATTCTCCAGGTTATTACTGCAGGCTCTTTTAGGCTCAATATCCTGTCAGTCACCACCCCACCAACCCCCATCTCCAGCACTCAGAGCTCTGTGGTACCTTTGATAGTTGTCCAGCAAAGCCACAGCTCATTACTAGCACAAGCTACTGATTACCTAAAGAATTATCCTGATTTTTGATTGTCATTTCTTTATTATTACAATTGGCAAATTGCAATATTGTAATTTTTAATTGCAGTGCCATAATTTGTAATTGCAATGCTGGCATCAATAACCAGATATCCATTTTACAGATAAAATATTGGCTTTTGGGTCTGACATGGCAAAAGCATGCTCACACCTCTGCCAATACCTTCAATGTATGTAAGTGATTGGTCTCCTCAAGGTTATTTATTCAGATGACAATTCCATATCAGACTGCAATTTTGTTCTCTTCAAGACAGAACTAGTTTAGTAATTGTCCTCTGAGCTTTATTCTTTCACTCACTCTACAGGCAAAAGATCAAGGCCAGTAATAGAGCAAATGCCAATATCTGGTGTAAACCCATGTAAGCCAATGGATTATGCAACCAGAGAATCTAGATCTATAGATATATATAGAATCATAGAATCATAGAATGGTAAGGTTGGAAGGGACCTCAAGGATCATCTAGTTCCANTATATATATATATATATATAAGAGAACAAGAGAAATATATCTTATCTGTGCTGAGAGACTGCGTTAGCGTGTTGTGCTTGTAAGACTTCATATAGATGCTTGCAGTGGGTGAGCAGAAGCTCCAACTTTCCTACATCCATTGGACAAGCCCACTCACTACAAAGCCAAGCTGCTTTGTGTTTTTTGGTTTTCTGCCTTGCTAAGACCAAATATTGAGTTTCCTCACTTGGAAAAGTTAACTGGTTAGTCTAGATTTCATCTCGCAGCAAAGGGGGCTCATGTCAGCAACCTGACTTTGCTGGCAAGCAGAGATGTTAAAATTCAATGGGGCCAAGCCAGGGCATTTGTAAATCACATCTCTGTTTAACCCAGATACCTTTCCTGAGTGTCCCCTAAAATTTAGTCACAGTTTGCTCTTATTTCACAGGACATGGGAAACAAGGTGGAATTTATGCTGAGGACACTAGGAAGGGTGCCCACCTATTCCAGATCTCTTCCCTTTGGCTCATTTCAGTCTTCCCAGAACAAATCTTTCTCCAGAGGCACGCATGAAGATGTCTCTGCTGCATCTCCCAATACCCAGTTTCTCTTTCAGACTTGGAGCAATTTGATAAGACGAGAAGCTCAGCTCTCAGTTAAGATAACTTCAAGCTTTCCTCAATGCAGAGAAGAGCCTGAAGGCATGAAGCAGGGATATCTGGGAGGCTCAAAGGCTGGATAGCAAAATAAAAACCAAAACCAACAAACAAGCAATTCAAGCCTTTTCTCACAATCCTGAGGAATGAGGGTGGTGTCATAATTTTGGGGAGACCTGAGCTCTTGTGATTAACCCCAATGCTGAACCCTAGAGAAAGGGCTGCTGAACGCTAAGAGGTTTAGTGGCCTCAGTGGGAAACCAGAGGCACAAATGAGCAGGGAAAAGGGTACTATATTCCAGCCTTTTCCTTGTTGTTGCTGTTACATGAGGTTACAGCACCAAAGGATTGTATTTAAATCTCAAAAAAGGTTTTCAATTTAAAAAAAAAAAAATTCAGGTTTTGTAAAGTTCACTCTTCAGTGTAATCTTCCAGTGATTTAGAAATGTAATTATAAAGCCAATTGACAGTGCCCTTTAAAATATGTCATGTAGGAAAATTAATTTTAGGATTTTATTCCTTTTTTTTTTTTTTAAAGCTTCACTGTCACATCTTGGGATAGAGAGAAGCATTTGCAGGTCCACTGAATCCTCCCCATAGGGACAGGGAGTAGTAGGGCAAGAATACACAATCCCATCGTGTTCCTCTTTCTTCCACCTCATTTTAACAATTTCCTTTATCATAAGCCAGATGTTCTTTCTTCTCAGGACAATCAGCCAACACTGATTGTGGAATGGGACTAATCTGCTTCATTTTAAAGAAACCTTAGGCAGTGTCTAAATGACAGCACATTAGCACTTTGGGGTGAGAGCATGCTCATGGTTGAGCCAGGGAGGTGGAGCAGGATGGAGGCAGCAGTGAAGTTCAGTGAAATTCAGCTCTCCTATGTAGCACTTCCCTGTGTGTGGAAGCAACCTCCTGAGCCTTTCCTGATTTCCACAGCCTAAGCACAGCCTAAATGAAGTTGCTGCAATGCAAGTTGCACAAATACAGACTAATATAATTTGTCACAATTAGGGCTTGATCGGATGTTTTCATTCAGGGCGATCAAGGCCACACTGTTACAAATGACCTCTTAGCCTCAGAGCATAAAACAGATTTGCTAAATGAGGCTGGAAGTAAGACTGGGAGTGGCAGTCTCTGTTGGCCTTACACCTCTGCAGCACAGCACCTGAGAGAACAACGTAAGCAGGACTTGCACATGTTTGAAAGCAGGGAAACAATCCAGTGGATGCCATTTAGGAACATTCCTAATTTAGGAGGAGTATTTTAATCTCTCTGAGTATTTTGATCTCTATGAAAGCATAATCCACTCACTTCGTGCTCAGCATTTGTTTCTGTTGCAAAGATGGGAAGGGAGGGGAAGCAGAAATTTTGTCTGCAGCACCCTCCAGGTCTGAAGGGAGGTCAAAGGTAGCAGCCCATGCACATTGGGCAGAGATGGGAGTCTTGCTGCGAGTGGAATGGTCACTCACAGTCTGTAGGAGCTGCTCAGTTTGGGGCTTGGAAGGAGAAAAGGACCCAAATTCCTCCAGTCACTCCCAGGAAATCATTCCACTTGGCAGAGAACGTTGCTATAAATATTAGAACATGCTCACCAGGTCTTGGGTGGGAATTTCCACCCTGAGGAGTCCCCTAGTGCACATTGCCCCTTCAAACCTCCCACAGCAGAAGACAGAGCCCAGCCCTTTTCTTTCCAGCTGGTTGAAATGCTGCCAATCCCCAAAACCCGTGGCCACTCTACAACCAGCATCTGAGGCCCTCCAAGCATACTAGAGGGTTGGACTTGGAGGCAGGGTGGGGCACTGCTGAAAGTAAATAGGAATTGGAGGCTGTCAGCTTGGCTTGGTTTCCCCGTGGCCGGGGCACGGAGCATCCTCTTCACCTTGGCACTCTGCATCCTGGTGAAACAAGCACTGATAATGACAGGATGACCACTCTGCTTTCCTCCACTCGCAAGCAGTTGGTGGTAATTATGTTCATTATGCATTCAATAGACTATTTCACAATATAAAGTCATTTAGAAAAGGATAATTAGTCCACAGCTTGCTTTTCATTTTATTTAATTTTCTTTACTTCTGTTTGGGAAAAAAAAAAAAAAAAAAAAAAGGAGGGAGTGGGGAATGTAGGAATTGTGTGATTTTTGCAGCACACAAAATGGAGCTGTTTGATTATCCTCACTCACAAGAGATACCATGGAAATGGTGTCCTGTTTTCTGCTGAATGATTTCTTGCAACTGAGCATCCAAAAGAGCATTTTAATCCCAATGTATGCTCTGCTATTGTATCAAATTAAGAGCAAGCACAAGAGGCTGCTCAATGAAGAATCCTCTTTCCCATTAATTTGGATGTGTTAAGTGCACTTAACTTAAGAAGTCAAAAATATTCTTGTAAAAACACAATTGCACAGTGGGATTTCTTTCTAGGGCTTCAGTCATCTACCATTATTCACCAAAGATAAAATTCAAGTGGGGTTGAAAGAGTAACATCTCCAATTAACAGACGCTCATCACTTAAATGTTTGTTTTGGTTGGGTCTGCTAGTTTGATCTTGTGGGGCAGGCACCCTACAGACCTACCAGAGTGCAGGATTTGAGGTTCTGAATTCTTCCTTACACTTCCAAATTCCTTTTGCTTTTCCTACAACAGTCTGAAACCAAGCAGTTCATGTTAAAAAGATGTTCAGGCACAAGTGGACCTTTCAGCCTATGAAATGGCTATGATTGTGCTCTAAGATAGTATACATATATTCATTTCTAGATTGATAGCTGCAGTGCAATGAATTGATAGCTCAGAGAAGATGGTTCCCAATGGTTTCCACAATTAAGGTGTAAGCTTGGTACTGCCATCCTCTTTGCTTCAAGCAAGGAAGCCTGTGGTCATGTCTCTGCTCCCCAAGGGTCTGCAGCCCATGTCCAGGGCCAGACAGCCCCCATGGGCTGGGTCACTCACCCCAGGAGAATATAAGGTGCAGTTAGGGGGAGACTCCTTACCCCATTTCTGTATGATGCACAGCAAGCCAGGCAGTGTAGGCAACAGAAATCAAAATGTTTTCTACTTCTGTCAAAAAGAGGAATTAAATGAATATATCTGGGGGAGGGGAGGGAAGTACCTGGAACTGCACTGGTGCATGGAAGCCCTTTTAGGTGCCTGACGTATTTATTGAGAGCTCAAGTACGATTTCAGGTAAGTAGTCCCTCGAGTCTCTGGCCAACCACTACACCAGGTATTTCCTAGAGGTGATGCCTCCTGTACAGCTAGAGTCAATAAAGCATGAAAGAAATAAGATCTGAGACATTGTAATGTATGAAATATGAATTGCACAGCAGCCTCGGATTACAGCAGGTCCAGCTCAAACGCCTGGTGCTCCCCTTTACTTTTATTTCTATTAATATTCCTCAACTAACAGCAAAGATCGATTTGAAGCAGAGAGCACAGAGAGTCATGGGAGCTTCATTAGCATGCAAATCTGAGTGAATTCATTAGCCCTGCAACTGATGCTGATGCTCCTGGAAACTAGTAAAAGAGTAAAGTCTGCAGAAGTAAATCAGGCCGTGCTAATGAGCCTGTTAATAAAGCTTTTGTAAGCCTTTTCCAGAGCCAAAGTGACAAAGCACACTGTCAACATTAAACCTCTGGTACTGTGCCTTAGTTGAGGGACTCATATTTATTTCTTTTTTTTTTTTCTTTTTTTTTTTTTTCTTGTGGTGCTGAGGAAGAAAGCAAAGAACCGTAGCAAAGGTAGAGAACGAGACAAAGGCAGTTACAATATTTCCTCATCAGAGATAAAAGTATTGTGTGGTTGCAGAAAAGAGACAGAATGACAAATGCAACTGTGCAAATAAGATCCATTTGACTGAAATTATATTTTAAAGAAAAACAGGAGACCAGATTTTTCATAATGGGGCTTTCACCTTCTGGCTGTATGTTCTCATTTTCCCTTTGCCTTATTAAGCATAATTTCAGGATTGTGTTTTGTTTCATCTCCTCCTAAACGTGCAGAAATGCCTATAGCACTGATGCAGTGCTTGGTTTGCTGGGGACTACTGCAGCCCATGCATCTCCTCGTCACGGGGGATGGCTGGTGGTCAAGGGAAACGTGCAGCTGGTCAGCCCTGAGGCTCTCACCAGGTTATGACAGGATCTAGGTAGAGCTGCATCAGGATATTCTGTGCTCCTGGCCCCTTAGCTGTGGGATATGCTGGCTTGAGGAAAATCTAGTGGGTTCTGACAGACCCAGCCTCCCCACATCAGGGGCTCTGGGGTGTAGAGAAGAGCTCTTCTGGGGCTGATTTGATCCAGCTGGGTCTAAAGTAGCTGACAGCACATGTGTTAGGAGCAGCCAGTGGTTTCCACATGGTGCTCTGATTTCTTCAGGCAGAGGCAACACTGAGAAGAAGAGCACATAATATTTCAGAGATTGAAAACTGGATTTCAGTCCACAGCACCTTGAAGTGACCCATTCTCTGCACACCTTGTCACTTTGGGGCCTCTTTGGTTACAGGTAAGAGAGTGGGCACCTAAGGGACTGGGTAATATTTAGCCTGATGATTGAAGCTCATTTTTAGTGCTGAAGCATTTCTTCCTTTACCTTCCATTTCCCCCCCACTTCAGAGGTCTAGATCTCCTTTCCCTGATATCACACCAAGGCTTTAAGTCATCCAGGTGGGAAATAAATCACAGTGCCAAATCCACGTGCCCTGCTAAGCTCAGTCAGGCACCTGCACTGACAAGCTGTGAGGCTTACCCCTGTGTCTGCTTCACATGGCAGCAGCAGCTGCAGCAAAGGACAAGGCTGTGGGTTCACTGGGCTCCAAGGCAGAGATAAGGGGAAGGCCAGTTAGAAATCTATTTGGTTTCTTTTTGCAGCAACCCCTTTGTGTAAAAGAGCTTGATGCAGGAGGAAGCTGATTACTGCTTTCTCATCAAGTGGAAAAAGAAGTGCTTTATACACAGGCTGATGGAAAACTACTGGAATGCCTTTCAGTTTCCCTCTCTAACCTTTAGTGCTCTCCAGTACCTTAAAGGGAACAAAATGCTGGACTGGAAAAAGGAGGGGAAATATATCAAAATATATTTGGAGATAATGGCAAGTAATACAATAGACAATGCAGCTGGGCAATAAAGAGGGGAAGGCATCAAAAATACCATCAGAAAGTGCAAGGAAAGAAAGAAGGCAGTGAGAAAAGGTAAAAACAAGAAAATGAAGAAAAAAGTCACTTGTATAATGGAGTAGCAAAGGACAAAGAAGAGATGAAGGGAAGGCAGTGAGAACAGTGCAAGAAAAATGAAGAGGCACTTGGTGAATGACAGAGCAGAGTCATGGGCAGGCACAAGCAGAGAGGAGAAACGGAGTGGAAATGAAGCCAAGGCAGTGGAGAGGCAGCGATGCTGCTGACCTGTTTCACTATTAGCTGTGGAGCAAAGGCAGGTGTTCGCATTCTTAAAGCAGCACCGGGGACGTGATTGCCTCCCTGCACTCAGCACTGGTGATACCCCACCTTAAGTACTCTGTTCAGTTTTGGGCCCCTCACTACAAGAAGGACATTGAGGTGCTGCAGTGTGTTCAGAGGAGGGTAACAAAGCTGGTGAAGGGTCTGGAGAACAGGTCTGGTGAGGACTGTGGTTGTTTAGTGTGGACAAAAGGAGGCTGAGGGGAGACCTTGTCGTTCTCTTCAACTCCTTGAAATGAGGTTGTAGTGAGGTGGGTGCTGGTCTCCCTGGTAACAGTGATAGGATGAGTGGAAATGTCCTGGAGTTGCACCAGGGGAGGATTAGGTTGGATATTAGAAGAAACTCCTTCACTGAAAGGGTGCTCGAATATTGGAACAGGCTCCCAAGTCGAATCCCCATTCCTGGAAGTGTTTAAAAGACACAGAAATGTGGTACTGAGGGACACGGTTGTTAGATAATGGTTGGACTCAGTAATCTTAAAGGTCTTTTCCAATGGAAAGGATGCTATGATTCCGTAATTCTGTGATGACAACACTAGGTCACCCCAAGGGAGAGGGAACCATGGCTAGCACCAGGGATGCCATTTGGTTAGTGCTACAGCCTGAGTCATAGTGAGCCTCCTTGGCCAAGACCTGGGCTGAGACCCATTGCTCTGACAACCCACCTATAGGTTGCACTTTTTTCATTGGTGCTGGTAACCTGCTCACCAGCCAGAGGACATTTGGCTCCTGCCTTTCACCTTCAGACAGCTGAGTTTCATATAATTTCAGAGATCTTTCCACCCTGTTTCCAGACACAAGTTCACCCAGGCCTTCATCCTACCCTCTCCTAAGTGCAGTGTCACAGCGCTCGTGCTCAGCTGCACTTCTCATTTATTCCCGTGGTGCAGCAATGGCAGCACTCAGCACACCACACTTTAGGTGCAGTCATGCTGGTGTCTCACACACCAACTGCACCATCTCTTCTGATTCCTCTTTCTTTTGTATCACGTCCCAGCACTGCATTTTCTACTTTCTTTTTTTTTTTCTTTTCTTTTTTTTCTTCCTTTTTTTTTTCTTATTTTCTTTTTTTTTTTTTTTTTCCCTGCAGCTGCAAAAGCTTTGGGTGCTTTCCTATAATAACTCTCATACAGCTTGGTTTAGCAGATATTTGGGCTCTTTCATTCTTAGCTGTCGAATTACATTTGGTTTATACATTTGCATTATATCTGCTGTCAATTAGCTGTTATCTAACACCGTGAAATGACTTAACTCCTTCAGCTCATTCAGAGATCTGTCCCCTACCAGCACACCACACAGCTTGTATCACTTTGCAAAGATCCAGGCAATTTTGTCACACTTCTTTTTTTCACTGCTGCTCGTTACAGCTAAAGGTCAGTTGTGTTTCCATTGTAAGCCTAGGGATAATGGCATGATCCAGCAAACTCTTTCTTGTGTAAAGTTAACAGGACTATTTGCATAAAAATCCTTTCTGGGGGAGTAATTTGCAGGATTGCACCTTTAAAACCATAGCCTCAGGAGCAAGGCAAAAGCTGGAACCTGGAACAGCAATCTTCCAGAGCCATATTTTATCAGAGAAAATGATCAAAATTTAATGAGGAGAAAAAGGTACTTAATGGCTGTAGATAGTGTAATTTCAGCCATAAAAATGGGATCGTCTTGTGAGGCATATTGCTACAGCCTTCCAAATCAATAGCGCTGCTGGCAGCAACCTCAGTGGTAGCACAGTGAAGCACTACTGAGTGTCAAGCAAAAGTCCTAACCCACTGTAAAATCATGCAGTCATAGAATGCACTGGGCTGGAAGGGAGTTCTAAAGGTCACGCTGCGGTAGGGAGGGAACATCCCCAACTAGATCAGGTTGCTCAGAGCCCCATCAAGCCCAGCACTGAACGTCTCCAAGGACGGGCACTTCTCCACCTTCCTGGCCAACATGTAAAATATGTGTGGTGAACCTGTAACTTTTAGCCAGATGGACAGCTTGGGTAAGTGATTGGGATTTTGTCCTTCACAGAATCTCTACTTGGTTGAAAAGTCATTTCAAGACCACCTTTTATAAGCAAGTGCAGTGAAGGCCAGCTGCAAGGCGTGATGGCCTTGCTATCATGGCCAAAGCTCTTGCATCTCAGGAGGGTTTTCATCTGCTCTTACAGCAAATGTTTCAAGTGTTTCACCAGCTCAGTTGTTTGTAATGCTGGAGACTCCCTGGGGCTCAAAGTTAGCCTTGAAAAATATATTTACATTTTAAAATACATGTCAAAGTGTAAGCCCTGGGACAATTAAGTGAAGTTAGGTAGGCAAAGCAACCAAAATAGGATTAAAAAAAAAAAAAAAAAAAGGGGGGGGGGAGGTAGGGGTGGGGGTCTCTGTCTAGTAAGCCCTGAGTGGAAATCTCTGCACATCTCTTGAACAGTCCACATGACAAATGTTAGTCTTCAGATCCCAGGTCACATCTGAGAAAGCCAGCATATAGTTTTGGCCATTGCTGAAAAAATATTAGTCCTGGACAAAGGCAATGCTTTATTTTCCCACTGTAGCAAAATTAGAGAACCTCCTAGTGGTAAATAATTTTGTTCTGCCTTACTGTGATAATTCCTGGTGTTCAATAGCCCTCCACAAGTTCTCATTTTATCCCTGTCGTGCAGGGCTCCTGTGGCTGTATGTCAGCTGCAGTAGTGGTAAACATGTACACATTCTGCATTTAAGAGCTTTTAAAAGATTTCTTACTGTGCCCAGAAATTACACCTGTGCTTTCTTACTTCCCTATGCTGTTGTCTTTGTTTCTCAGGCTATATTAAGCTTTTTTTTTTTTTTTTTCCCTCTCTCTTTGTAAGAGTTGCAAAGTGTAAGCACCTTTTGCATCCTGTGTTTTTCTTTAGAAAACAAGTGGTGCAGAGGGATGGAGACAGTTAATCTGAAGGGGGGGGGCGGAAATGGGTGCGTGGCAGTAGGGATGGCAGATGTCTGCCCCTTCTGAAGACACTTGACTTTTCAGGAGCTCTGAGGTGTTAGCTGAAATCTCTGGCAGCTGCAGTGCTTGATTTCCCCCAGACAAGGACCTGTGATATTCTGACTGTGTTTTCTATATCTGCAAGAGACGGTGCACAGAGAACCTGGAGGAGCTGCATCAGCAGAAGGGAAGGTGGATGCAAGGGTGCAATAAGGCATTGGCCTCTAATAAACCTTTCCATTGCAGGAGAACATTTCAATATCAAAGAGGATTTGATAGAAACAAGAATAAGAGGAGATGTGGTAAGTAACATAAAATGCCATCTCCTAAAGACTGTTTGATCTGTTTGCATTATACTGCTAAAAATATAAAGAAGTTCAAATAGAGGTCTTGATAATGCCAGTGGTCAAATTCTGCATTGATCTCATTTGTCCAATATTTTATATGGGAACTTTCACTCACTATGGGAAAAAAAAAATCAAAGAAACAACAAAAAAAAAATCAACTTCAACTGCTTAAATATCTCTTATAACTCAAGGGTACCTAGGATGATGTGGATCTGATCAATGAAGCCCTCTGCTGCAGGATATGACTAAGAAAATAACTCCAAGAATTTTCAAATCAAGAGTAGGAGGCACATGTTTGGTACCTCCGCTCTGACAGTGACAGAAGTGTTAACAGTGAACCTTTGCTGAATTTATCTGAGCCACCCCAGCCCTGTGACTCTCCTGTAAGAGTTCCTGCATATATGTGGTGCTGGTGGCTGCTGTCAGGTCTGCATCCAAGTCTCAGCAGGCTGCAATATTCCATAGGTTTTTAATGCAGTTTTTTTATGGAGCCAGACCCAACATTATCCCAACATGTGCCCAGTGTGTAATGCCAACATCAGGGTTTACTGTTAAACATCTGCTGATGCAGCTCTACTGAGAACTCAGTCTTTGCACTTTATCCCAAATATCCTTTTAAAAATAAATCTCTTACTCTGTATTTCACAAATGTTAGAATCAAACCTTGAAGGCATTAAGAAATAACTCCTTACTGCCTACAGCTACCTGAAAGGAGGTTGTAGTGAGGTGGGGGTCAGTCTGTAAAGTAAAAAGGGATAGGGACATCTTCAGGTTGCACCAGGGGAGGTCTAGATGCAATCTTATGAAAAATTTCTTCACTGAAAGGGTTGTCAGGCCCTGGAACAGGCTGTCCAGGGAAGTGGTAGAGTCACCATCCCTGGAGGTGATTAAAAGACTTGCAGATATGGTGCTGAGGGACGTGGTGTAATGGTGGAATTGGCAGTGTTGGGTTAATGGTTAAACTTGATGATTTTTGTTTCCAACCAAAATGATTCTATGCCCTCTGAACTCCTCCCTTGCTCTTGATCCTCTGATTAATCATGTTGGAAGTGATCAGCATGTCTTCTCTTGAGCTGACATCCTGCCTCTCCATTCTGCAAGTGAAATTAGCTCAGCATTCCTGCACCCAGAAACTGAAGTGTGCTTGTGCTTCCAGCTTCCACAGAATACCAGTTGGCTGTTCTAGGGCTACTAGAAATTTCTGCAATTAGCACTGACAAAAGTGCTGTTCCCCCCCTCCCTCTCCCCAAAGCCTCACTTCTTTGAGTGGTCCTTCAGCAAACCCCAGTGCAGGGTAGTATCTCCCTGGCAGTGATGTTTCCACAGAATGGCAAAGGCAGTGAGGTGTGACAGTGCTCTTTCTTCTAAACCTATACTGAACATCCCTCATCAAGCTTTGCTTTCTTAAAATAATAGGTCTAATTCTCTTCTGGTTTACTGTATATTCATGCTCATGTAATTCCATCAGGCTGTATTCTCAGCCTCAGTAAATTGGCAGAACCCTTTTGACTTCATTTAAACCCCAGGAAGATTGGGACCAGCTGAGGATTTGGGCTGCTGATTTCCAAGCTATTCCTGATTTTTGCCAGTTCAAGAGCATAATGGGGTCATGAACTTTTTTTCTTTCTTTTTTTTTCCCCTTCTCCCATTCAATCCACACTCTTTACCTCATTTACATCAAGCAATACCCAAAGTACGTTCAAGTACCTGCTTGTTTCCCGAGATCTCCATCCCTCCCCATTCCTGCTGACTCTGTTGCAAAGCTCACATTCAGCAGCTCCCAAAAACATCAGCTGATGTCCCTAAAAGCCCTCAGGCCAAACTCTCAGGGCAAGTTGCCTTGTACTACTACATACATTGTATTTTTTGTGTTCCTACCACTACATATATTGCTTTTTTAATGTTCTCTACATTCGATGTTGCCTTCCCAAATGCAAGCATATGATGACTTATTGCCACAGCTAGACTTTGCTGTCTCTGGAGAACTTCCAGGAGGGAAACTTAGAGATGCTTCAGCACATCTCTGCTACAACACAACAAGACAATACAGCCCAGACCATTTTACTCAGCAGGTCCTGCAAGGAGGTAGCTGTGTTTTGTTCTCTCTCTCTCTCTCTCCTTTCATTCCTGTGTTCAACAGTCATATGTCTACTGGAAGTAGCCAGATCCACAACTCTGGGGATAGCAACAGGCAGGTAATGAAAGTGAAGAGGACTGAGTCAGTATGTTTCTTCTCTGTGATGTCAAATTCATCTTGGGTAAGATCCTGGCCAATTTGAAATGCAAGAAGGATGTGAAGCAAGCAAGAAATGTGTTGAAGGGCTGCTGGTTGCAAGTCCATTCCCATGATCAGAGAGCACATATTTATACTGGCAGTGCAGTGGCTTGTCTGATATTAGACTGACGTTTAAATTAGGTACAGCTTCCACGATAACTCTGATTGCACCTGGGACTTCTGAGTGCAGCACAGGGCAAATAAATCATGATGTCTGCAGTAGATAGAGATGTTGCTACTAACTTTGATACAGCAGCGTGAAACACTGGGTGAAACATCACACAGCCTGACAGATTAGAGATTTCATAGGCTTCAGGTACAAGAATAAAGAAAATAAAGCTTGAAGTGAACTTTCCCTGATAAAAGTAGCCACAGAGGAAGCTTCCAAACCCATAAAACTACTATGTGCTTCTCACTGGTGACTGCATCCAGTACTTCAATGTAGGAGCATGAACTGTAGCAACTGAGCTGTAGTTCCTCAAACTTTTTATAAGCATAGAGCATCTCTCTTACAAGGAGAGGCTGAGAGACCTGGGGCTCTTTAGCCTGGAAAACAGGAGATCAAAAAGGGATCTTATCAATGCATATAAATACCTAAAGAGTGGAGGTCATGAAGATGGGGCACAGGGCTCTTTTCAGCGGTGCTCAGTGATAGAACAAGGGGAAATGGGTACAGACTGGAACACAGAAGGTTTCACTTGAACTTAAGGAGAAAATTCTTTATTTTGAGGGTGCTGGTGCATCAGACCAGGCTGTCCAAAGAGGTTGTGAAGTTTTTATATTCTAGAGAGCTTCAAAACCCACCTGGACATGTTCCTGTGCAACCTGGTCTAGGCAAACATGCATTAGTTGGACTAGATAATCTACAGAGGTCTCTTCCAACACCCACCATTCTGTGATTCTCTGATAAAATGCCAACACACCTCCCAAAACATTTTATGGACTGAACTATCTCCCAAAAATAGAGTCACCAGTACTCTGGCACTCTCAAAGTTGTAAACACAGTTGCTCAGGAAATGCTTCTCTCCCCCCAGTTGTGCTTTGACCTCTTCTTCATTCCTAACCCTCCAGGAAGAGGGCATGTCTCCCAAGTTCTAGTAAAATGCACTCAGCTTTCTGAAGGGCTTCAGTTCTGTTTCATACTGGGGTCTTGGCTGCACAAGTCAGAAGAATTTATTAGTTTTTTTTTTTTTTTTTTTTTTTTTTTTTTTTTTTTGGAGGACAAATCCTGGCACTTCAAATGTTTCTCTTCCTGTGGGATTTTTGTCATCATTTATCATCCTGTACATGCAGTACATATGCTGGCATGAATCTTTGCTCCTGACCCCACCAATGACATTAATAGAGATGACACCACACTTTCGTGCAATTGTTTCCTCTCAATTGCTGCTCTGCTTTTGATACAGATTCAGATGACTAAATCAGCACAATTTCATAGAGTTCTGCAAGTTCTGACTCACTGATTTTTCCAGCACTTATGACACCAATGTTTCTGTCCCCCAGTGAGAAGCCTTTTCCAGCATCACTCTCTCCAAGCCCAGAGAGAAAAGCTACATCCCTGGTGACACCACACCTTGCTGTGCCAGTCATGGGGGGGCCTACATAAGAGATAAGATGTAAGGTGAGGGCTCAAACCATCATTTTTTTCTAGTAGCACTAATTACTGAAAGCTAATGCAATGTCCTTCCTCCATCCTCCTCTCAAAGCTTCAGCTATAGAATCATAGAATGGTAAGGTTGGAAGAGACCTCAAGGATCATCTAGTTCCAACCCCCTGCCATAAGCAGGGACACCTCCCACTAGTACAGCTCACTCAAGGCCTCATCCAACCTGGCCTTGAACACCTCCTCATAGCAGAGCTGCTGCAGGCCCTCTGATCATCTTTGTGGCCTCCTCTGGACCCACTCCAACACTTCAATGTCCTTCCTGTGCTGGGGGCTCCAGAACTGCACACAGTACTCCAGGTGGGGTCTGACAAAAGCAGAGTAAAGGGGGAGAATCCCCTCCCTTGCTCTGCTGGCCACACTGCTCTTGCTGCAGCCCAGGACTTGGTTGGCTACCTGGGCTATCCCATGATGCAAAGAAATGGGATTTGATGCTGTTTTCAATTTTGATGCTCACCTGCATAATAGTACTGATCATGACTATAAATTCACGACCACCTTTTTGTTAGCTTTAGCCTGATCCAGATAACACATTCTGAGATGTAAATCAGATGCTCTGGAATAGAACTGGCTTATGTCACAGGGAAAATGGCTCAGTTTGAACTAAATTACCATCCTGCTTCCTGAAGTGCCCATCAATACTTTTTTTCCAGGAGGGCAGGGATTCTCCAGGGCATTAGCTGTTTCCTGTTGAGGATAAAACATATCTGCTGAAACTTACTGCATGTCAGAGGTTTCTTACAAGATGCTAGTTTACAATAATCAAGTGTAGGACCGTGCCCTCCCTCTCCCCACAGTAAGTTATGGTTGAACTCCTAGAAATAAAACACTTCTGGAAGAACACTTGGTGAATCTACATAATTAAAAATCTTTCCTGCTGGGGGTTAACGATTTGGGTAGATTAACTTGATAATGTAATGTAAAACGTTGAAATCAAGGCTGTGCATCCAGGAATACTGGTGCAGCTCTGCAATGGGAGACAATTTTAAAGTAAATAACCACAGAAAGTATTTTGCAATTAAATTAAAGATGTTTCCAAACTACTGTACTTCGCTATAAAAAAAAAAAAAAAAAAAAAAGCTGTCATCTTGAAAAGTCAAGTTTCATTTATTTTAATTAGTGCTGTCATAAAGCATTCCATTCAGCAAACACTGACTAACAAGCCCTTTTCCAGACACCAATTTGAAACATGTGCATCAGAAAAAATGATCACAGACCCTTCACGTGGAATCTTCTGGGTTCAATTCTCAGGTAGTCGAGATGAGCCTCACTCCACCAAAGGCAAACTGATTTACATGAGGTGAAAACAGAGGTTTTAATCTCCCTGATGCACCCTTCGGGAGGTGATGTAAAGTCAGTAGACATCAGGCAGAAGATTCCTCTTCAGAGGCATTCAGGTTCAAAGCTGTGTGCACCAGGATGAAGCTGGTCCCTTTCGCTGTTCTTGCACTCAAGTTATTTAGCTGGAGAGGCATCAGTATCAAATTGATGGAAAGCCAAAGTGATCTTGATCCTCCTTTGAGGCTTACTGCTGAATTGCATTATATATAAGGAGAGAAGTTTTTTTATAATTAATGGGATAGAAAATCAGAACCATCAAGGAAAATTACATAAGTCCTATAAAGATGGATGGGTTGGGGTAACTGTATGCATAACTACCTTGTTCTCTGAGACTCCTCTACAAGTGCATTGTCCTCTCATGGGAAGTTCTCACAAGGCGTGGGGAAATGCCAAGGAAAATGCCATTAACTTCTCCTGCCCAAGACAGGTAGGCAGCAGCCACACATGTGCAGGTAAAAGGCTGCTTTGGGCAATGGTCTGCTCAAGGGTGGTGAATCTGGGGCTGCCACCCCAGGAAGTGACTTTTCTTAGGATTTTTTGCTTAAATCCCTTTTGCCATCATCCAACTTGTTTTCACATCTGCCAAGTATTGTCGCTCCTCCTGCATGTTCAATGAGAGGATTATTTCACAGGCTTAAATCTCACCACTGTAAAAAGAAAGTTACACTGATAAATACTCGTTGTCTACACAGCAAGGCTAGTGAGGAACAAGCTGAAGTGAGCGTGAAAGGCATTGACAATTCCAGAGAAATGCCTCTTCTTTCACATGGCTAGCAGCAAATCCAGAGTCTTCAAAGCAGTCTTTGTGCAGGGTAAGGTATCTCCAGGGAAGCAAGTGAGGAGCAGCCGTTCTGGGCTGCCCCCTTATTTAAGTAATCCCACGTATATAAAACCTGAGTATTCCCTTTTAATTTTGTCCTGTTCTTCATAGCTAAACCCCTTGTTCCGCCTACACTTATCCCTTCTCTCTGGTAACACCCTTCAAATACTTGCAGACTCTTCCCCCTTCCCTGCCATTTAGCCACACTTTAATCTTACCTTTTTATTCATTTGTCATAAATCAATCTCCTCTGCCCCCTAATCAGCACAGTGCAGCAGCTCTGCTGGGAGCTTCCTTAGGATCATGTGCACTAACGAGCAGGACCAAGTGCCAGCAGCCTCGTGAGTGTCACAGCATCATGCCAGGCTGGCTCCTTAACACCCAACCTCGGGGTGTCATGTTTGACATATACTGCCCTCACCTGCCCCTCTGTCACCTTCTAATGCAAACTCAAGGTCTGTTTTCCTCCTCCTGGCAGCCATACCAATCCTATCCCCATTATAATCATTTGGGGAGGGATGGTTTTGTCCAGATAACAATAATTTTAATTTCCCCATTCAGAATCTCCTCTTTTCTTCTTCCTGTATATAACTGATTGAGCAACAAGGACATCATCTCTTTCCTTCTTCCTTTATAATAAGCACCAGCAAATCTCTGCCACTTTTGAACTCAGCACGTGTGCACTCTGTACCCTGAAGTGGATCCTATTCCAAGTATTATATGGCTGAAAGTATTGAAGTGCTTCAAGGATCCACAGCTTTTCTCCTCACTCCCCAGGGGTAAAATGTACAAACCTACCTGGCAGCAGGCACCTCCCCAAACCTTTACAGCAGCAGCAGCATGACCACTGAACAGTCCTCATCTACGCAGACTCCTGCGTCTGATTTCCTCTCCTCTCTTAATCTGTGATCTTCATAAAAATTACTCCTATCAGGTTGTCTTTCACTGTTATTCCCATGATGAATGCTTCTAACACTCTCAGCAACTTTCATCTTGGCATCCTGGAGTCAGCTCTGTAGCCCCTTTGAATTATGCCATATATTGCTTCAGTCTGTGAGATTTTCCCTCAAAGAACAGAGTTATCTTTCTTCCTGTTTGCAGTCAGTACAGGTGGTGGGCAAGCTGCTCCCAGGCTGCTGTGTCTTTAGGCACTCAGGAGCAAGCTGAGTGCTAGATTTGGAGCCAAGAGGATATCTGCCTCCCAGACCAGGGTGACAGGATTTTGTTCTGGTTTATTCTCTTGCCTACACCTTAAGAAAATGATACAGTTTCTTTCTGATGTTGCATGGGCTTAGCATCCAGACAAGTGATGTTTCCTCTCCTCTATGTGATACTTTACAGTTGCATCTTTCCATCTTTCACTGCATGTCTGCATTGTTACATGGGCATGGGGAGCCCACAGCTGGAGGCACAGGGTATGCATGGTCTCCCCTGAATTGCACACTGAACTTGTGATCACCTGCAGTGGTGGCAAGCAGATGATTGCTGTGATCTCTCTTCCTCTTGTGTTTCTGTCCTTTCTCAGTTTGATCTGCTTATGTTTCACCATGAACATCTTTTGTTCTGTGCCTGGTTTCCACTGATGGTGTTTTCTGACATTCCATGTTTTTCTCTGTGTGGGGGATCTGGACTTCCCCTTGAATATCTCCTGCTAGTGACCACAACTGCCTCTGTCTTCTCATTTCTCATTGTGATGCAGCTTCCAGTCATTTACAGAGTGTAATTTCTGTTCTCCATCTCCTCCTCCTCTGTTGGGAAGCTTTGACACCCTTGCTTCCCACATACACTTGCTCTTCACCAGGAAACCATTCCTTTCACTTGGCTCTCCCTTTGACCACACAGAGTGTGGACCTCTGTGCACTTGCTGCCTGGTGTCTCCAAGCAAACCGCCCTGCTTTTCCAGGCAGGGAGCAGGCAGAGCTCCACGCCTGTTTTCCAGGCAGTTCTGCCAGTGCAATTAACTCAGCTCACTTCCCAGTTCATCTCACATTCAGTTTGGTTTAATGGAGTGAAATTCAGCTGAAGTCAGAAACAATTACTGCAGCTGATGTCTCCCCAGTTTCTCACACAACTCAGGGAAAACGTACTGGATCAGACGCTCATACCCTGCGCTTAACACAAGCCATTTCTCAGTATGTTGGCAACCCTGCTGCTTTCAGTGCTCAAATAGCAGGAGACCATTTCTTTTCCTCACCGTGACAGACTGAACTACTCCTGGCAATGTCAGAGTTCAGAGGGAGACAGAGAAGGCTGAAACTATATGGGGAGCAGAGCCAGGGCAGCGGTGACAAAAGAAATTGGTGAGATGACAGCAAGATGAGCTGTGATCTAAGCCATCCTCATACCTTGTGTTTTCACACAGACACTCAAAAGGTATTTGAGTGTCTGTATGAAGGGCTTAAGAGTGTTTTCTCCATTCTGGAGATCTATTTGGTCATTACTTTAGCTGACAGTTGTGGGGGAGAATAAAACACTTTGGTTAGCCTCAAACACCTTGCTAACTTCTCCTTAGGTTCAAGTACAGCGATGTTTTATTACAGCTGACACCAATCAAGGCAAATAGACAAAAAGTGAGAATTTTGATTTGGGATCCACAAAAAAAAAGGGAATAAGGGAAGTGAATTTGGAGACACAGTTCAAAGAAAAGGGTAAGTAAGCCCCAGGAAAAGGTTGATCTTATCAACACCTTGTGCTTTGGGAGGAACAGGTGGTTTATGAGTGATTCTCAGCCTCTGCAAAGCTGTTGTGGCAGAATGAGTGCTTGGTACCATCTCTGCTCCTGGGATTTCAGGACTCATCCAAGATCATGGGAAACTGGTGCTAAGGGGGAAAAAAGGAAAAAAAAAAATCACCTTTTCTATTACAAAAGATTGAGTGCTTATGTGTCTGGTCCCAGAAGGATTAAATTATTGTATGTTTGCTCCGAGATGGCATCTATGGTCCAAAGCATTACCCCTGTGCTAACTAGTATAGAATGACAGAGCTGTCACAAAGACTTCAATTTAAAGAGTAAAGAGACACTCCTGTCCTTTAATCAGCTCCAATCCCAGTCCCTATTGCCCTAAATTGCCTCTGAATATCCTTCTGGGACATTTAGCAAAAGGAAAACACTACAAAGCATCAGTGGCTGACCTCGATGGATAGCCGGAGTGAGGTCATGACACACCAGTCCTCAACCATCAAGGTATCAAGGGCAGGGAAATTTTAAAGCATGATTTGATGGCTTGGAGGCAGAACTTGAGGTGAAGACCTTACTGTCAGGGTAGCTCTTCTGGGATGGCATCAGTGGGAACAATACAGGAACCACCTCCCAGTGCTGACAGGGATTTGTAATGGGACTGGAGCAAACATCTACGGTGACTCGCTTCTGTGAAAAAAGGTGAGAAATTTCTGTAACAAAACATGGAGCTGTTTGAAATTCACAGTTTGTCACAGCCATTTGTGAATTCAAGAAGAGGCCTTCTTTCAAAGGAAATTTCTGTGATGGCATATTAAGGAAAACCAGGCCACTTTCTAGTAAAAATGCCCAGCAAACAGGTCTGCTCCCGAGCGGGGCTTTGATAATCCGAGCCCATTTTCCATGCCTTTGGCATTAAAAACATAGAAAGGCACACACTGTCCCAGGTTTGTACTGAAAACAGACATTGTCAAAGCTGTGAATGAAGTAGGAGACACTTGATGAAAGACATTTAACCCCTCTCCTTTAGGAGAATGCTACCTGAACATCCACTTAATATTGAGTGTCTTGAAGACATGGAAGGAACTTACCCACACATCTATGCACTGGGAAAGAAAAGTCCTGAGAACTACACCCAGGTCACAGCAGCATTCATTGCTCTGATTTAGTATTAAGCCCATTTGTTTGTGCTAATGAATTAAGGCTCTTTTTTGGTTTTTTTTTTTTTTTCTTTTTCACTGCTGTGTCTTTTATAGCAGCAAAATCAAGTCGCCTACAAATCCTCACTCCTTGTCTAGCCAAACAAACCCACGTCTTAGGCATTGCTGTGGCACGGTGAGCTGGGTACAGAGATCTGTTTGTAAGAAAGGATGAAATCTAAATCTCACTTTGTTTCCCTGCTGTCCTTTGAGCAGCTTTGCCTCAGCACTGTCAACTTTGCATAACTCTTAAAAATAATGAAAAAACAACTTTTTTTTTTTTTTTTTAAAAAAAGAGCAGTTTTGCTGTCCCCAAGCCAGAGTCAACCCTTGCTGCTGACCCCAGGCAAGCTGAGCCCCCGAAGCCCGGGGAGCAGAAAGCCCTGGCACCGGGGCACTGTGTGTGACTTAACAGTGACATCCAGCGGTCACCGAGGTCCCTCTGACATCGACCCGACCGCAAAAACTCACCAACTCCTCTTTCGGATTTAAACCCTGGGATATTTGTGTATCAACAGTAGGCGACCTGGGTGCAAGCCTTTCCTTTTTGCAGTCGATACCTTAACGCAAGCTCGGCTGCCTCCTGACTGGCACCTACACTGCAGTGTGCCTTCAACTTTTTTTGTTCTAAACCTCAGAATATAAACTAATCTGAAACTCACTCTGCTTTTTCCTCAACTTTATAAGCCCCATGTGTTTGCAGCATCACGAATACTATGAATAATTAAGCCACAATAAATGTAAAAATAAATCAAAACCCTATTAAAGATTAGATCGCAGAAACTTTTCCTTCAACTGGTTATTACATTAAACACAAAAATAAGCAGTTTTCATCTCAAGTTTAACATTACAGGCATATTTTTATATGATAATTTGATTTTTTTTTTTTTAAAAAAAAAAAAGTCTAACTGTGAAGTTTAATGATACCACATGAAGCAGCTTGTCAGTTCATATTTATATTCAAATCTGAGCTTTCACAGCTCCCAGTGTGTTTCTTTAGTATCTTGTTGAAGATATTCTGACAGTCTTTCTCAAAAAATGTCTCTAGGAAAAGCAGCATGAAAACCTGCAAAGAAACAAAAAGCTTCCTACACTTCTGGCTCAAGGTCCGGATGCTTGAGGAGGAGACTTTCATTTCCTATGAGACTGATGCTCCAAGGCTCAATTGTTTGGCTGCCACAGCACAACCCTTCTGGCTGTGCTTGCCTTCTCCTATGGGCAATGGATGGTTGCACTGAAGTCCTGGAGAAGTCCCTAGAGATTGAAAATACAGAATATGAATTTTAAAAATAATAAAGGAGGGGAAAAAGGAGAAAACAAAACAAAACCAAACAAACCCATAACCATTTGGAAGGCTGCAGCCACCAGAGCATCACTGCATCCACCCATGGAAGTCAGGTAGCAGTTTTGAGCTTTGCCCTTTCTCTCCTCTCCTCCTGGTTGCAAGCCAGACTGGCTTTGAATAGCCAGGGGAAGAGATATTTGACTGGTGGTTTCTCAGTACTGCTTTCAACGTTGAGACAGATGCAGCCTGCCAAGCACAGCTTCGACCTCCTAGGTTAAAGGACCTGCCTTACCACAGGTAGCAAAACCTGAGTCATTATTCATCATCTATTGCTACAGAGTGAAAAATAGGGTCACTTCTCTGCTGACAGGGGTTTGCGAGAGGAGGTCTTACTCCTGCCCTCGTCCTAGGTAGGGACATGTCACCAAGCCCAGCCTGGCTGCTTTATTTAAAGAAAGATTTTTGTCTACAGTTCCCACAGAGCCACTTGTGCTATGAATGAGTCTCTTGTACCTCCCCAAATCCATTCCCTTCCTTAGATGATGTGGCAAAGGAAAAAAACAGGGTGGAAGGAGAGGATGTGCCCAAAATCACAGATACAGCCCAACACACAACTGTGTAAGGTGCTGAGAGGGAAAATCCCAAGGCTGTCTCGCAGAGGTGGAAGGTCCTACTGCTTTGCACTAAAACCTCAATGCAACCCCTTAGCTTGTTGGAGGACTTGGATGTCTCCTCAACCCACCCCATCCTCAGAGAAGGTCACTCAACGTCACAGGCAGTGCAAGCAACGTCCCCATTGTCAGGAGCCAGAAGATGTATTTCTGTTTAATATAAATGTGGAGGGTCTAAAATGATTGCAGCTGCCATTGCATTAAAATATGTGTCTGCTGCCTTCAGGTTTTTGACATTAGATGTCCCCTTCAGTCTCTCCTTACCTGACAGCTGCATTTCATGATCTCATGTCCAATCTAGAGACAAAAGAAACCTTTTTGTCCCAGAAACCCAGGATGAATGACCTCTCTTGCAGCACTTCCTGATTCATGATGTTTAATTTGTCTTGTTTTTTCTCTTCTCTCCCAGCTACACTGCAGGAGCCAGGGGACAAGGTGACTGGATCTTGGGTCTGTCCTTCTGCATGACCTTGGATGAGTCACTGCTCCCTCCCGTGCTTTGCTGGGTAAGAGTGGAGTGGAAGTCACAGAGGTGAAGTGAAGCAATGGGCACTGTGCACAGGGGGTCTCAGCAGTGATCCCCCAGTGTTCCTCTGTCCCCTTGTGTCTGCCAGTGCTGCCCACCTCTGGGCTGCATGTCTGCAACCACCACATCCTTCAGCCCCAACCACAGGAGGCACATGCTAATTCCTGATCAGCTTTTAATGATCCCAAACCCCTCTACTGACTCAGGCGACAGCTAAATTTATCCCAAGGTTAGGGTGACTCTGCTGTACTGGAATCTGTTTAAAGTCAAAGCAAGCATTTCAGAATAATGAGTTGTTATACAGCTCCAGAGACCAGGCAGCTTCCTATATTCTTTTTTTTTTTTTTTTTAATATAAAAGGTAACATATTTCCATATTTTGTATGTGCTAATTGTTGGGAACACTGTCAGATGGTTCAGCAAATTGAAAATGACAACATCAACCTGTTCAATGCATTAAAATCTTTCCAGGATCATGAGGGACATTGTCAGCCAAGTAATGCTGGCATCCCTGTGGTAAAGCCATCTTGTTTCTTATTAATGACTGGCTTTATAAACAAGCAGGTTTTCTCCACATGCACCTCTCCTTCACATTATCCAGGAGGGGCTTGGGCATGATGTAAGAAAACCCAGAGGTTAAAAGAGAAGACTTTCACCCCAATGAAGAGAATGGATGAGGAGAATTTAAACAGGTTCCAGGCCACATAGCCAAGATAAAAGATGGAATAGCTTTCTCCTTGTCCAAGGACCACTGCAGGAATTTAGAGAGAATAGGATGTAGATTGTGGCCCAGAATAACAGAGAAGTGGCACAATTCTGAAAAACTCCCAAGTCCAGGAGAAGCTAAGGAAAACAGCAAGCCAATACCTGCTGTAATTCAGCTCTGGATAGTCATTTGGGGGAGTCAGGTGTTTAATATCTTGCCCTGGACCTTAGCTCCTTCCTGCCAAAACACAAGCAGGATCTAGTCCAACAAGCTGTAGAGATAAGTTAGTGCAGTGCTATGCCCAAGCCAATATACCATGGTATTTATTTCCACTAGTATTTATTACCTTGGCTGTGGTATTTCCCCAAAGCAGAAAGCAGCTGTGTAGAATGTCCACACCAGAATTTCCAACTAGCTGGGACTGAAGGCAGAGAAAACTTGCATCTGTTTTCATCCATCCTGACAGACACATCCAAAATAATTTTGTTTTTTAAAATGCTGCCATAAAGCTGTTGATTCAGTGTAGACATGAGCCTTTCAGCCCATCCAAAAGCTGAATGTGAGGATGCTGGTGCCTTACCTAGCTCATGAGGAGGGGGTTCACTCCTCCTCCAAGGGAGGTAGTGCCAACTTTGCTGGGATCTGTCACCAAACAAACAATAACTCATTGTCCTAATACTGACAGATCTCTGATACTGAAGTTTGTTGGGTTTTTTTTTTCACTTTCCTAGTCTTTTCTGCACTCTCTTTGTTTCTGTAGTGTTCTCGTGGGTATAAAAATCTCCTGGGGTGGATTGCATGCAGAGACAGCATTAATTTAAAAGAGTGATGGAATAATGGCTACCACACATGGCTGTTATTTAAAAGCAAAATTCCTCTTGTTTTGTGCTTCAGGGCTATGGAATGAGTCCCAGGGACAGCACTTTTTCTCCTTTGGTATCCTCAGCTGCTTCATGTTAGTGTCTCACAAGCTAAGCTGTTGTTCTGGGAATGTTGCAGGCTATTACTATTTCTTTATCTTTCATTTATGCCATCCTCTTTGGCCTCCTGGGCTGCTCTAAAGCAGGCTGACACTGCCAAAGAGATTTACTGCATGTACTTTGTATACACTTTAATTGGGTCTCCATTCATGTCTCTTACCTGACACTTACATAAGAAATCACTCATAAAGTAGTAGCACAGCACAGAAATCAATACATGTCTTAAACACATGGCCATTTCAGGCTGGAATTAAGTGCCTTCACTTACTCAGGTTGTGTCCACCTCAGCTTCCTGGCATGGAGACTTATGAGGTTGCTCTGCAGATTGCACTGCAGCCAGGCTCAATGTCTTTTGGTGGAGCAGAGGCATGTGCCCCAAGCACAGTGGGTGCATCTCCCACCTCTGCTCACAGGCTCACACACAGTGGCTACAGCCAAGCAGGTATGCAGAAATTAATGCTTTAAACAAGGAATTGTTTCTTTCTGTCACTTCAGTTTCGTTTTATTAGATTTCTGACAGCTCCAAGCTTCAGATAGTGGTGGCAATGGTGGCTGAAACATAGTACTATTATCTTATTGTCACTTCAAGTTTTGCTTGTGCTTCTAATAGATATCTAAATGATTAGGTGTTTAACTTTCATGCTCCATCAAAGTGAGGCAGGAAAAAACACAACTGCCTATACTAAGCTCTAGCACGCTGGAAATGGCATTTTTTGAGAGGGGATTTTCTTTCAACTGTTGGGTTATACGACTTTATTTGTCTCTCTCTGGCTGAGAAAGGCCTCCCATTCACTGAGCAGATTATCCCCAAGGAGGGAAGGATGGATTATTATTTTGTTAAGGGGTGAATACTCGGCTTGTGGCAGCACTGTAGCTGTGTGCCCTTGTGCATCCCAGCCAAGACCACTGCTGTCACTGAGACTAAGCAGTAAGGGATGCCTCTGAGCGAGTTCACTTCCTAATGCCTGCTTTGTTATTCATCTTGCAGGCTCCTGAGTAAAGCAGATAGAAGAAAAGCAGCTTCTTAAACTTCATACTCACACACCCAGTTACATGGAGAAGAGCCACTGAAGTCTTTATTTTCAGGAGATGCAGAGGTGAAGTTGAGAACCTTGGGGTTATCTAGGCTGCTGCATTCCTATGGGTGCCACCAAGCATGCAAGGTACAAATGTATCTGCATGGAAAACCAGCATCTGAAGCATAATTACCTTCAGAGAAATTATTTTTTTGCCTATGACATATGGTAAAATTTTAATATATTGTTGAAAACTATGGCCTATCTAAACATATAGCCACAAAAATCCAGGAATGTCCATTACAGCTGCTACTTTGGGTTTTCTTTTTTCTTTTCTTTTCTTTTTTTTTTTTTTTTTTTTAGTAAAAATTTACCCGTAGAACTAAATTTTCCCTTTTTTTTTTTTTTTTTTTTTTTTTTTTTTTTTTTTAGTAAGAACTGAACAGTAGAACTCAATTTACACTTTTTTTTTTTTTTTGGCTATTTTTTAAAGGAAGATCAACTGGGCCAATACATCCAAATGTGCTAAAGAAGTACCATCAGTAATTTACTGAGCTTTCCTGCATACTCTTTATTTTCATGTGTCCATTTCTTCTTGGCTGTGATATTCAGCCTCCAGAGCTGTCTGTCCTTCTGCTTCCTAGCACCTTCATAGAATCACTTTCACTGCAAGTATGCTTCATGAATAACTGCAGAGCAGCCCAATTATGAAGGTGACTAAACTGGGGTTGGAGGTTTAACTTTTCCCTCTTATTTGGACTCCTTTTTCTTGGACTAAAACCCAAAACTCTTTTTTTGGCTGCAATGAATGGTTCCACAGCTGTTTTCCCCTTCTCAAAGAAACCTTTCCACCAAGCAGCAGTATTCCACACTGTAATCAACAGAATTGCTCCCAGTCCAACACACTGTGTGATACAAGCAGCAGTAGTGTTTTGAAGAGGAGGAGTGAAAAACTCTGGTTCCTATATCTGGGCATTCAAAACCTACTCTCAAAGATTAGGGGTCAGCTCTGAAAGTGTAAATTTTCAAATCTGGAGAATTTTGGGGGGATTCCCATTCTTACAGTTCAGAGGAAAGAAAACCCTCTGCACACAAGCACATCCAGTAGATAATCTCATACTGGAAATTAATTTGTAAGTAGTGTAATAGTTCCATTAATAAGATTAATGCCAGGTACAGCTCTATGGATTACTGAAAAGACAAAGTACCTGATCCATGCAATTAGAATGAGATACCTGTATTAATTAGGATGCTCACCTGACACCAATGGGTACATCAAACAGTTCAAGGAATTTTTTTTCCTCCTCTGGTCACACAATTCCTTCACAATTCCTTCTAGTTTGTGCTGTCAATAGCTTTATCAGTTTTTTTATATCATACATATTCAGGAAGAATAATAGTGTTGTTCTGACATGCAAGTGTAAAATTCTTTCTTTCTCCATCTTGGTTTTGATCTAAGTGATAATCACATGCTCAGCATCAGTTTTTGTGCTGGCTTATTTGAATTAGGGAAAAAACCCACAGTTCTGCTTGGTGAGAAATAAGACAGCGTTAGCTCATCCTGTTCAGACACCAGCCACTTTCCTCCTTCATGTGAAAGCAGATTTCATCATGGTATCTGCACATTCACCCCATTAAAGAAATGGAGGAGGTCAGATAACAGCCAAGGCAGGAGATAATACACTTTCATAATCTATAAACTCCCTAAATGTTACAAACCAAACCCAAATAACACACTGCTGGAGCAGAAAGTGCAGCTGAGGCCCATGGTGTGCTGATGCTTCGGGATTTATCTCTACAGCAGGCACTCTGCCTGCCCCACAGCACTCAGTGCTCCTCCAATTCATGCAAGGGCCATGCAAATTTTTGGATCCTGCTGATACAGAGCCCAGAGCATGAGTAAGGATGAGGCCATGAACACTCAGTCAGTGTTACCTCGCTTGAGTACCTCCAGGGCATGTCCCTTTCTTCCAAGGAGTTTACAACCACTTTGCTTGCCCTATTCTGCAGCAATAGGAGGGCTGCTATCACGCAGTGAGTTAAGCACCAGAGTGCAACCTCACCCTAACAACCCATCCTTGGGAAAGGAAATCACTCTGTTCTGCTCTGTTGTACTCGTTCCCAATTACAGGCCAAGTATCTCAGTCATGAATGTCAAAACAGATACTATCTAGTTAAATGATACAAGGTAGGAGCAGTTAAGCCATAAGCTGTCATGCACCCAGAGTGATTGACAGCGAAGCTGTCTCCTGATGCTACTGGGGAATTAGCTTAATACTTAAGGTGAAGTGATGCCTGCTTAGCTGAGCCCCTGTTGTCCCACATTAGATGCAGTGCTGGCAGTGTTACTGTTGCCACACGCTATTTTCTCTCCTTTTTTTGGAAGATTACCACACTTCTCTATCTTTTTTTAAAATGTGTTGGGCCCTCTAACCTGCTGTGATTAATTTTCGAAAACCAAAGCTACAATTTAGACTAAAGAAATGTTCCAATTTTTTTATCTCTGCATCACATGAACCACGTCGTGTTCAAAACCCCAGGCCCCTTTGGGGGCCTGACACCCTGCCTGGGTTCCCTTGACTGCTGTAACCTGTAAACGGTGCAACACTCCTTTGATTTTGGTCTGTGCAGAGTTTTGGCCATCACTAGTTGTGCCCAGCTGTGAGATTAATGTGTCATTCTTGTTATGTCAGAATTACTGGCATGCTGGTCAGCTCATTTTGCTGAGCTACAGGAGCTGCTGGGCAGCATTGGATTCTCTCCAGCAGAGATGAAAGGAAGTATCTGGAGAGCTGAAGCTGGCGAATCTGTGCTTGAGATTTCACTGCTGAAGCTCTTAGAGTCACCTACTTTGTTTTGCCAGGCACTAGAATCATTTCTGCCTCATCCTTTATTGTGAAGGTATTTGCTAAGAGCTTGCAGAGGAGAGCGAATAGGCTGGTCAGCCAAAATTGGCTTACCCACATGGTCACCCCAAGCCCTGACCTGACCTAGCAGCCTGCTGAACCCATATTTCTCCCTCTATTCATCAAGCTGCTGAGCAGGAGGGTGGCTGAGGGCTGACACTGGTCTGTGCTTGAAGCAAGGGGCTTCATCTGCACCCTGCACGTGGGTCATGGCAAGCAGCACAGAAGCAAATGGGTGCAGTAGCACAGCCCCACAAGGAAGGCATCCTTGTGATGGATGAGGCAATGCAAATTTCCATTCCAATAATGACTTCTGGAATAAGAATAGAAGAAATAATTAAAAACACCTCAAACCATAGCAGCTGGACGTTGAGTCCTGCTTTGAAATCTCTACCATCAGCTATGCTGAGAAGTGTCCTTTTTCCAGCCCACATCCCTGTGGCTCTCTGAAAATCCAGAAATTGTTTACCGAATGGAGGGAAAATTGTGAATACATTTGGCTGGTTTTGTGCTTAATTAGAGGAAAAAAAAATAAAAAACCACAAATCTTACAAAACAATCAGGGGATCCGTCAGCACATTTTTGCAAACCTGAACCATTTATTGGGTCTTTATGTCCAAGCATTTGCAGTAAATTAGAGTCACAAATCTGAATCCCTCACATATCTAACACACAATTGGCTGCTAAGGCTGGAGTATCGATTCTAATCCCAGGTACACCACATTTTGTGGAGACCTTGCTCTAACCTAGCTTTATGAGAGTTAAATTCTGCCCTGGATATTCCCAAAACAGCATTTGGGGTCAGTTTGGGGTCAGAGTGAAAGTGAATTTTGGCCTTTCACTGAGAGGGCTTTCCCTCAGGCATGCAGGTACCCCAGGAAGTGTCTCAGCAAAAAGGGTTGCTAGAAGCACTGTGAGCTTCTGCATCCTGCCCTTTAACCATTTTTTTCATGGTACTTGGGACACTCCAAGAAGTCACAGAAGCTTCCCACACCAGTGCAGGTATGCACCAGGGACCTGCTTTACAAGTTCAGGTGTCTGCAATGCTCAAACCTGTTTCTTCAAGACGCATTTGAACTCTGTCCATGACGTTTGTCAAACAGGGAGGTATTTGGACAGTGTTCAAATTTGCTATGTTTGAAATGTTCTCACTCTGCATAAATTTGTCAGGACTGAAGATTATGTTAAACGTTAGCTTGCAGAGGGAAATCACGCAGCCAGCTTTCCTTCCCCCATGCACACTCCAACAGACTTGCTAACCGCACAGACAAGGAACCCTTGCAACCCAAGTTCGTGATTCAGTGAGCCAACCCTGAAATGTAATTCCAGTCCTGTGAGTGAGAGATACTCTCATTTTAACTCCATATCTGCAGACCTTTACTTCTTTTTTTCTTTTTTCTGCCCCAGTGTTTTGTGGCTTGTTCTTCATTGAAAAGAATTATAAACTCCTTGCGTGGTGGTTTGGGAGTTACCTGCCCCCCCATACTTTGTAAAATCACCCAGACTAGACTCAGCTGGCTGGAAGTTGAGGACTGAAGCTCTATTTACAGCTTAGCACAATATACAAGCAAATACGTACACAATATACAGGAATATTTACAGAAATAGACAAGTTAAAGGTAATACAGAAACACAATCCCCCTCCCAGAAATCAGAGTCCCCAGGAGGGGCTCCCAACCACCCTTCCACCTTCTTCCCCCCCTTACCCCAGGGTTTGGCTTACACACAAGATGAGTTTGGAGGATTGGCCGGGGAGGGTTAGAAGTAGAGTG
>WBNM01044944.1:0-64660 GCA_013399055.1 Ramphastos sulfuratus | reverse complement strand
AGGCCTCTCACCAGCCTCGTTGCCCTTCTCTGGACACGCTCAAGCACCTCAATGTCCTTCTTAAATTGAGGGGCCCAGAACTGGACACAGTACTCAAGGTGTGGCCTAACCAGTGCAGAGTACAGGGGGAGAATGACCTCCCTGCTCCTGCTGGCCACACTATTCCTGATGCACAGGGCCAAGCCAGGCTGCTTGGCAGTGTGCCCACCAACGGCGACGGTTTACAGCAGAGGCAGGTCCCTGCAGCAGGAAGTCAGGATGTGGCTGTCCAAAAGCAGGGACTGTGTGCTTTGTTGTCACCGTTCTTCCAGATGCCCTTCACGGCCCAACTCCAGGTCCGACTCAAGGTCTGAGTCAAAGTCCCAGTCAAAGTCCCACTAGATAATGTGTCCAGCTGCCATATATATATGCTGGGGAGATTTGCTCTCCACCGTTCAAGCCCGCACCTACTTCTTTCCACATTCCAAACCCCTGGAGCCAGAGGTGGGGGGGAGCAAAACAGTTTCGCGTCCCATTCAAACCTCTGGTGGGGCAGGGACTTGGGTGTGCCCTGCCACACCTATTTTCTCCTGGTGGTGTGTCTGGTTAATCCTTAAAAAGACCCTGATGTTCCATGCCACAGCAGCAGAGCTCGGCTGTATCTGTGTGCTCATTCTTTTCAGCTGCCTGGTGTTAGTATTTGTTCTCACTCTGGGCTGGTGTTCTAGTTCACCTTCAACCAGGTACACTAAAAACAGCTTCAAGAATGGCAATGGAACCATTTTCTGGGCAGTTGAGAACTCGAAAGCATGAAAGCCAAATAGGCAGAGGGAGTCAATCTGCAAAAGTCAGCTCAAAAATCAATAAGATGATTTATTTCAGGTGAGAAGATGCTGAGTAGTTATTTTAAAATGCCTGGGGATTAGACAAAATGTACTTCCCATCCCATTCATCTGTAATAAGTTGTTGGTGCTTTCTGCATGGCTGAATTTCACGTCACATCTGTGTTGTATAGTAAAGTTCACCTGTACTAGTTGGGTTTGTTAGGTTTTTCTTTTTAGTCCACGGAGTATTTTGAAAAGACTGGGGTTTGGGGATTTTTTAAATAAAACACTATCAGCAGAGAGGACAACTGGAGCATCTCTGGGACATGCTCCCTGTCGGAGAGCTTTTCTTGTAAACAGAATTGTCCTCCTGAGGAGGATGGATGAAGCGCACTAAGTGCACTATTTGAGGGGGAAGTCAGACAAGTCTGCTGTGGGATCTAGGTGGTCTGCAATCCTGAGAGTTTACCTGCAGGTGCAGGAATTAACCTCCTGCAATGTGTGGGTATCTGCACAAAACAGCATTATTTGAGGAGGGGAATAATGCAAGCTTGCTCCTACAGGAACTTAGTAACGAGTAATGAAGGAAATATTAGCAAGCTAGGTAAAGAGAAAATACATGTACTACTTTAGTTCCCTTCCAGTTCTCTTGAGCAGTGTATGTGCACTGGAGGCAAGCAAACTGAATTTAGACATTCTTTCTCCTCTAGCTTTGCAAGACTTTAAATTGCACCTGGTACATTTAGGACCTCCCATAAGAAATAAGTGTGACACTGAATAGGAAGGGCTGCCACACCCAGCACACTGCTCTGGTTTGAACTCAAGACAGAGAGAGCTCAGGACCTCCTTTAAGAACTAAGTGTGACACTGAATGAGAAGGGCTGCCACACCCAGCACACTGCTCTGGTTTGAACTCAAGACAGAGAGAGCTCAGGACCTCCTTTAAGAACTAAGTGTGACACTGAATGAGAAGGGCTGCCACACCCAGCACACTGCTCTGGTTTGAACTCAAGACAGCAAGAGCTCGGCTCAGATCTCATGCTGCAAGCACAAGTGTATGTTGGCAACCTGAACACCTTTGTGTTTTCCAAACTGCTCTCTGGGATGTAAACTTGATTTCCTTGTTTACTGGGAAAGCCCCACCACCTGTGCCTGCTAGCCTCACACTTTTCCAGGGGCACACTCCAGTGCCAGTAAATGTCAGTCCCAATGTTACCAACATCTTCAGTGCATGATTAGTACAATGACGGCAGGGGGAATAAATAAATAAAAGTAGCCTAATATACATTTTGACTCCAGTTATTCCTCCATCTGTTGACAGACCTAGCAGGGTGTGATGCTGAGCCTCTCCAGATTCCAAATTAAAGGTTTTCCAAGGTACTTAGCTGAGTTAAAGGCAAACCAAATAGAGCAGCTTCAGTAAATCCCAGCAACTGCCCCATTGTCTGACAGCCTCAGTTCTTAAGCAAGGTAAGAGTCAGCTTCATATTTTGACAGTATGAGATTCAGGGCATCGATTGTGGGTGGGACAACTGCTCTTCTGAGGTCATAGGGGCTACACTGCAACTTGTCAATGCCCAGCACACTTTACAAAATCAAGTAGGTGTGTTCAAGTACTTTTTAACCAGCACTCCCACTAGTTATGGAAATCACTTAGAAAACTTTGTTTAAATACTCCAATTGCTATGAGTAAGTAGTAATAATGGTCAAGAAGGTTCAAGAAGGACAGGGAATTGGTTGAGAGGGTATAGCAAAGGGCTACAAAGATGATTAGGGGGCTGGAATATCTCTCTTATGAAGAAAGGCTCAGGGACTTGGGGCTTTTTAGCTTGGAGAGGAAAAGACTGAGGGGGGAAATCTTCTCAATGCTTATAAAGACTTAAAGTGTAGGTGTCTGGTGAATGGGGCCAGGCTTTTTTCAGTGGTGCCCAGTGACAGAACAAGAGGTAATGGGCACAGACTTGGATATAAGAAATTACATTTAAAATTGAGGCAGAACTTTGAGGGTAGTGGAGCACTGGAATGGGCTGCCCAGAGAGGTGGTGGATTTTCCATCTCTGGAGTCACTCAAAACCTACCTGGATGCCATCCTGTACAACCTGCTCTGGCAGGGAGCTTGGACTAGATGATCTCCAGAGATCCCTTCCAACTCCTATCATTCTGTGATTCTATGATTTTCTACATTAAAAAATAGAGAGTATAAGTTGTCCAGGAGTGATAGAAAGCCAGCAATGCCTTTCCCTGCGTAGTTAATGACTCATGAAATGGCACAGGGATAAATTAGCAGTCACAAACATACAGGTAGGTGAGCAATTTCCTAAATGCAATATTGATTTTAAAGATTAACAACATTTTCAGAGCTCGTGTACGGCCAAGAGTTTTCACCAGATGTCCAAACACCTAGCTGTGCAGCTAGAATGAAGACTTAAATAAGACTCTGAGTTGAAATAAATGTCCTATTTCCTAGTCTCTAATCTTGTTTGAAGCTCTGGGAGTCCCGCCATTCTCAGCATCAATTGGTAGTCAACAAGCAAATAAAGCCTATGTTGGATTAGTGGATTTATTCCCCCCTTAGGACCTGAACATTTTTTTCTTTTCTTTAATGTTCAGATTGAAACACTTACTGCATAATAAAAACAACCTGAGTCAGATGCAAGATGCATAACTGTGAAAAATACACTCATTGCTTCCCATGAAGCCTGCCAGTTTGGGAATGAGAGAGCCTGGCTTATGTTCAAGATTTGGGGACTGTATCATAATTTTGAATGGAGCCCAGGACGCATCTGAAATGGGTAAGTGGAAGAGCCAGGAGGCTTCATAATGCTAAAAGCACTACTGGAAAAGTATAAAATGGACAAAGCAATCAATCAGATGAAAGGTGTAATTAGTCCATGTGAGCTCCTTGCAAGAAGGACTGTGCTGTATGCTCAGTGTATACAGCACTGAGCCGTTGCCAGCTCTGCTCACTCTCCTCGTGCCGCCTCGCTCAGCAGCCCATCAGGGACAATTGCAGGGACTACTTTTCTCCTTCTAGAGGAATCAAAATGCTGAAATCAATCTTTTGCTTTAAGCTTCTCTTTTGAATGACAGACCCACAACTTGGATCAGTGCCTCCAAAGACGTTTTGGTTCTAGTTAGGAGACAGTTGACAGGAGAAAATGCTTCATTTCTGGTCTCTGAGTGGTTCAAGCTGAACTTGATGGCAAACAAGATGCAATTCTGAAATAAATGTCCCTTCACTTGTTTATGGAGGAAATAATGATAGATGCATACAATCATATCACAGAGATCAGCACATATTAATGTCAGGAAAGTTCATCTAAGCTCCATCCCTCATCTTCATCTTTATTCTAACTCTGCCCAAAAGCAGATAGAGTGCAAATGGGCAAGAATCAGTGATACTCTCCGCACATAAATTCATGATCCCCAGAAGATTATCATCATATTTAAAGATGGAGCCAGTTGACAAAGGCTATTGAATGAAAATTTGGCAAGCTCAGAGTCTTCTCCTAGCAGTTTATTTCTTTGGTCTCACAACTGATTGAATGTTCTTTGGACACTACATGCGTTTTCTTTATGAGGAAAGACCTTCAGTGACTTTTCTTATCAGTTGTGAAAATCCAAAATTCAGCTGTTTGTGCCAATATGGCATCGCAACATCTTTTGCAACCTCATAGAAAGCCTTGATACAGGTTTTGGTGGGCTCAGTAAAAATAAAAATGGAAGGACCTGTCAAAGGTTAAGTCTGCAGGAATGTGTTTCTCTCTCTGGCTACGGCTGTGACTGCTATTCAGACTGCAGACTGCTATTCAGGCAGCAGCATCTCTTTCTTCACATGACATGAATCTCATATCCTCACTTGCTTCTCTGGGAGCTGAACCTCAAGTTATTATCCAGGAGCTGGTACCTGAGCCCACATCCTGCACACAGACACCTCACTTCAGCACTGGTACTTGTTTCAGCACTGTGCAGCTTGCTGTTGCTGTCGTCCCCCTATGACATGTCACCATCCTCAGGAGTGTTACCCCAGGTATCAGCATGGTTTTGTGCCATGGAGCCACTGCCAGAAGTCATACTGCTAAAGGAGAAAGGATTTACTTCGGCTGTGTTTGAAGAAAGTCTGAGTCCTGGCTGTTTTCTGACTAGGCTCTGGTCCCTGCCAGTAGTTAGAGGTTCAGATCTTCAAGATGGCCTTCATTCAGTGATCCTGTTTGTGCTGCTTTGCTCCTTTGGTTTGAGTATCTTCACCGTGGTTTTCTACCTACATATTAAGATCATTTATGATAGAAGCCAGGAAAATTTGGCACAACGAGCTACCTATTTTTATCTTTTCTCAAGACAACTAGCTTTATTCCATATGTACAGCCTGCTGACATCTCCTCTCTCTCTTTTTTTTTTTTTTTCCTCTTCATTAAACCATCTTGAATAGCATCTGTCTTATTCCAAGAAAGCTGTGAAGCAGCCTCTTCTCTGGGTAACACTTCTTTGGTCTGGCTCAATTTCTAGAAGTTATTTTTGTATTCTGCATGTGTTAATTCTCTACTTGGAGGAAAAGACTGAGAAATAAAAAGGTTTAAGCTTACATATTTTAACTTACACATATAGTAGCCAAAAAGTATGGTTGGCCCATCTCTTTCTGCTGGTGCACAGTAGCAACCTGATGAGCCATGGTAAATTAACTGTGTTTCTAACCTCTCAGGCTGGTGCTTCAGCTGCCTCTGAAGATGCAGTCTTCCCTCTCTGCACAGCCTTGCAGTTTGATTGCTTGATCAATATGTAAGTGAACTTTTCCTGAGGACTTTCATCTCTCCACATGAACACCGAGCATCTTGAAAGGTTCAGTGAAACTGCTGTGGTGAGATGCTCTATCAGTTAAGGCCAGGGCCTTTTCCAGGCCTTAACTGATGATGAAATGAAGACTAAACTTCCTAAACTGGCTTGTAAATGAGATGTTCTGCTGTGGTTTTCTACTACTTTCATCAGAAGGGGGAGGTGACCATGGTATCATACAGCAGTCTATGCATCTGTTCCATCGTCTACATGGGAGAAGTGCTCAAGAGGAGGAAATTGTAGAAACTATATTCCATGGAGGAATTCCTGCTCCAGCATGGACAGTGGAATAGCTACAGTGACAAGAAGAAACAAATCCACTCCTCATCTTTACCACTATCAGGAGGGAACACAGAAAGCTCAGAGAGGTCCAAAACCACCACAGAGGCACATGTGCTCCCAGGGAGGACTTATGTTTGATCCCTGGTTTAATTCTAAAGATACCTTAGCTGAGATATCTATGACACCTTCCAGTTTTCTTCCTGTATGCTGTCACGTGGGGATTGTCTGTCATCTAAAACTGTGGAAGTGCAGCAGTATCACCTAACCAACAGGACTGACAAGCTCCTGATGACCAGGAAACAGTTGGTTACTTACACCTGCCTGATGTCCTCCATGGGGGTGTTTTATTTGATCTCAGTTGTGATGGTTTGGGAGTTACCCACCCCCCATGCTATGAAAAATCACCCAGACTAGACTCAGCCAGAAATTAAGGACTGAAGCTCTATTTACAGCTTAGCACAATATACAAGCAGATATATACACAATATACAAGCAGATATATACACAATATACATTAATATTTACAGGAATATACAAGTTAAAGGTAATACAGAAACACAATCCCCCTCCCAGAAATCAGAGTCCCAAAGAGGGGCTCCCAACCACCCTTCTACCTTCTTTCCACTCCTCTACCTTATCCCAGGGTCTACCTTACATGCAGGGTGAGTTTGGAGGATCAGCAAGGGGGGTTAAAAGCAGAGTGATGAGTTGGGTTACACAGCAGAAGGCCAGAAGACACAGCAGCTCCCAGAGACAGAGACAGACTCCCTGTGTTATCTATGTTTGTGTCCTTGTTTTTATACATCTCAGCAAGCCTATGAGTGAAGTAGACATCACCATTGTTTGCTTTTCACAGCCTGTAATCTAATTTTTTTCATTAAAATATTCCAATTAGCCTCAAACCAGCACATCAGTTATTCCCACTATGCAAATTTTTCACCATTATATTCCTTCCCTCCTCACTCTTGACGGGCCAGCATCACTTTAACGTGGCCATGCTGGCATGTCACCAAGTTTACAAAGCACTGCAGTCAGCAGGTTGCTTCAACAGAAGCCTCCTCGGTTCCTCCTGGGCAGCACCACCCCAGCATTTGAATATCAGAGCTATGAGGAGCCTAGGCTGGACGCTAGCCCAAGTTCCCTTAACAACAGCTCAGCATGAGTCCAGATGAGCTGTCAAGCTGGCTGATGATGCTGCTTTACATTCACGATAATATATTTTCCTAATTTAATCTCTAAAATGGAAGTGCACATTTCAGCTCATGATTTCCAACTTATCTTCTATTTCCTTTCAGCTTTTCAATGTTTCTGAAATGCCTTATGCTAGAGGCAAAACACACTGATTATGATGGGGCTTTTCTTTTAGCAGCTGCCACTGAGCGATGTCACACACGGAGAAAATGGAAAGTCGACTCTGCCCAGTTGTGTCAAGCATCTGAAAAAGGCAGCGTGGTAAAAAGCAGGTGGCAACTGTTGCTGTTGAATCCTGCCTTACAGGAGGGAGTTTTAAAGAATTTAGATATGGTGAAGCTCTACAACGTGAGTAATCTAACAAAAATCAGCCCATCAAAAATGCATGATGTGTTAGCCACAACGATGAACTGAGCTTTGGCTTTACAGCATCAAGACAAATGCATCAGTGTATTCTCAAGAAGGACAGGGGAGATAGGGAGAAATTAATTTCCATCATGTATTTGAAAGAAATGCAGCCCAAAACCTCATTGATACCAATGGAGCAAAGTCCACCCCCTCCACAATAAACGAGAAATTCTTTTTCTCATTCAAAGTATGAGAATCCCAGCACACTGGGATTTCAATTTGGAAACTAAAGTGAGTACATTTCCCCTCCCACTGGCAGGCTGTAGCCTTCCAAAAATACTCCTTATGTACATGTTTGCTGATCTCATCTTCATCTTCAACACCCAGACAGACAATTGCAATTAGCATGAGAGCTGGGGGGGGCTTCACGATGACGTAAAGCGTATCGTGCAGCACTGTGGGACGCAAGGTTTCTGTTCAAGTGTGTCCTCTGCCTACAGGCACAGAAGATGCTATACTTGTATCCAAACTGGGAAAAATGCAGCAAGACACGTAGTTGCTTGTTGCCTTCAAATAGCAGCTGTTCTGAAGCAGCACATCTCTCTGCCTGCTTGCTATCGAGAGACACCGCACTCTGTCAGGGCAACCTCGATTGGAAGCAGCTTGTTGTGACAGCCTAGGGAAAAGCCTGCCTCAGATCAAAAACTCCCTCTTTGTCTTTGCAGAAGGTTCTCCCTCTCTTTTTCAAGGTAACCTTCTTGGAAGCATCACTTCGTGCTCTCGCCTCCATTTCAGTTAAAACTATTCCACCTTAGTGAGAGGCTGAGCCCCACAGGTGAACGGCCAGGGAAGAAGGACTCATCAAACCCAGCAGCTCTGAGTGACTTTCTTCCTCCAACAACAATTTTGTTGCTCATAGTGGGCATTGATTTTCAATTGATTCATTACCCTCAGCCTATTTGGGAGTGGGAAGTTGGAATTTCTCAACCTAATTATGTGACTAGAGGTCTGACATTTCTCTGCTGTGAAAGAAGGAGCAGGGGACATCATGTAAGAAAAAATTGCTGGAGAAAGCAAAGTCAGGGAGAAACTCTGAACAGAGCTTCTCCTCTGGGCTGCATGTTCGATCTGAGCACTGCAATGGGTCACCACAGAACCAGATGGCACTGAACTGTGAGCAAGGGCTGCTGGCTCTGCTCATGACCAGGAGGGTAGGAGCCAGGCTGGCACACCTGCAAACAATGCCTGCAGAAAAGGCTGGCAAGCTCTGCTCCCTGAATCTGTGGCTTTCCAGCTCACTCCCATCCTCTGCAAGGGCACCTACTGCCTGGCAAAGGCAGGACACAGCTGCTTTTTCCAGTCATGTCTGTATCTCTTGGCCACTGCTCTCCCAGAGCCATGGCAGACCCTGCCTCTTCAGTTCTTTGAGCCCATGAATGCTGCTGGCTCAAAGGCAAGAGCACCAAGAGGCAAATTTCAGCTCAGCACAGCTGCACTTTTTGCCCACGCAACACGTTTTGGAGAAGGGAGAGGCAGCGTGGACACACTGCACAGACTTTTCCCACCTTGTAATCCTTTTTTCACAACAGATTGGACATTTCCAGTTGAGGGACTGGAAAAAAGCTTTCCCCAAACAATAGCTGGAGGATGGATCTTGTAGAATAGCTGGCTGCCATCCCTGCCTGTAGCACTGACCATAGCAAAGCTGTGCCACACATCACACCAGGGCTCCGTGGGAACAGCACCATCTCCTCTCCTTTCCTTTAACCACCGTGGGAGCTGAAGTTCAAATCTGTGCCATGCACTTTGAAAATGTGAGAGATTAATTTAGTCCCTCAAAATATTCCTGCCTTCCAAAGCACACAGAGCAAGCATGGCTCTCATTTAGTGCTCATGCTCCGTGAAGAGGTTTTCATGCGCACAGCAGGGAAGCAGGGATTGTTTTATTCAGAGCAAGCAAGAAAGAAAAGCACATCTGATGCAGAGCTGACAAAGGTTGCAATGAAGATGTAGTGCTGGGGAGGGAGGGGGATGGAGAAGCACTCACAGAATGGCTTTCAATTAGGTGCCCTGTTTTGTTCACAGGGGTGGGGAGCCATTTTAACGTGAACTGTTTTGTAGGCAGGTGGTGGTTGCGCAGGATCAGTGCCTTCCACCAGGATGCTCATATCTCTGCACGAAAGCAAAAGAGAGGTACCTCACAGCCAATGTTAAATAATGAAAGCAGCCACACATGCCTATTAACAGCTGATGGAGCACTGTTGCATCCATCTTCCTGATAGATAGCTGCACTTTCAACCCCCTTTCACAATACAGCAGACGTTCATCGCACGCGTGGCCCAGATGTTCCCTTGGACTCCTCTTACTTTAGCAAGACCAGGATGTGAGGCTTGTTTCCCATTAGCATGTAGTTTTCAGAGATTTAGAGTGGATTTGGCCTAAAACACAGGATATAAGAAATCTGTTCTTACAAACTTGGTGGAAATCCTAATAGCGTGTTCCCTAATAGACCTCATGTATTTTCTGAGTTGTTGAAGACAGCTCTTGAGACCTGAAAATGTATTCCTTACGTGCTTCTATTCACAGTTTCTTTAGTACAGGCTTTCTTTGGATTACATTTCCACCACAGGATCTCCATGGACACTGTGGTTGAATGGTTTTTTTGGGATATTCTCTGGGCTTTGTCATTCACATCGCTTTGGCAGTGCATCTCCTCATGGATCACAGAGGTCTAACAGAGCAATTTACCCCCACCAGATGCCACGGGGAAAGGCTTTGAGATGAGGAACTGTTAAAAGCATCTATTTGGGCATAGTCCAGAGCTCCAGCCCAGCAGGGCACTAGGTCAGGCAGCTGCTAGAGAGAGCTGGAAGGGCTGGTGGGGTGACAGGCACTGGAAAGCAGCCATTCAGTGAAATGAAGCCCCAGTTACATTCTCTGCACCCAGCACCATGCCAGGGTCAGAGCAGCGCTGCCTACCTGCTGCTGTCTGAGAATTACTTCCATTTTTCCAGAGAAAAGGCTGTGCCTTGAAGAAAGTCACTTCAGCTCTGCTTCAGAGCATTCTTGGATGATGAGAACAATCCAACTATGCTATGGAAGAATATGGAAATGCCAGGTAGTTCATAACCTCCAATGATGAAAAGCAACTGCACCAGTACAAAAGCATTGTGCAAATGGAAGCAGTGGGTTATCTTGTTCTACAATGGGTGTATGTTCTGCAGTCCTCCATGCTTCCTCAGAACATAAATCCTAGCAATAATTCTCTCTGCGAATTTAACTTGTCCTTAATTTCTCTTTGTTGTAGGTTCCTGGCTGTAAAACCATTCTAGTTATACACTAGGAAATGTAGCTCATTAAATTAATTATTTAAAGAAGGCTGGGCAACCTCCATCTCTGAAAGCCTCAGGAACAAACAGCCTAATGAGGAATATTTTTGGCATCACCAATCCTGCCCTGGTGCACAAGGGTGGAGGAGTCATCTTGAATTCTCTTTCTACTCTGTTTTCCCTCACTGACAACCATGCACCAAGCCTGAGAGGAGACTTCCCAGGAATAATGAATAAGTATTTAAAAAGCACCAAGAGATCCTCAGTGAAGACAATATGTCCCAGAAACTGTTGTATTTGTTCTCATTCAGTTCTTGCATTTGACTTTACTGCATGTCATAGAAATCATAGAAATCATAGAGTGGTAAGGTTGGAAGGGACCTCAAAGATCATCTAGTTCCAACCCCCTGCCACAGGCAGGGACACCTCCCACTAGTACAGCTCACTCAAGGCCTCATTGGTGCTTGTTTTTATCCGTACAAACAGCAGAGGGAAAGGCAGAGAGAGTAGCAGCAGGGGAGTGAGCAGGATCAGTGGAGGGGCAGACACTCCTCTTGGCAGAGCCTGCTGCTTCTCCTACCTCATACCTCATACCACGTATCAGCTCCACTGCAACACCACGCTGAGGATGGGACTCACCATTCTTACTTTTACACGTGGACAGTGATTTGTCTCTACCCAAGTTGCTCAGATTGGTTATGCTGCAGAATAAAACCCTTCCCCTGTTTTCTGTGGAGGGACTATAGCTAAGGGTTCCACAGCAGTGCACTGAAAGACACACAAGTCAGAATGAGCCCCTGCTGCCCAGTTCTGCCTGGGACCACTCTGCCCATATGATAAGTCTCACTGAATAAAATTAGGTTTTCATAAGGCATAGCATTGTGGCCAAACCATCTAACTTTAAGGATGCACAAATCATTTTGGAGAAGCAGAATTCATAAAAACTAGTTACCAGTGTCAGGCTGTCTTGAAATTGAGGCCTGGCATAAATTTTCTGATGCCTAATGAGAGCTAAAGAAACACTGCAATAATTTTGTCAGCAAGCTTCTATAAAACCTGCAGAAACTAAATACCTCTAAGACCATCCTTCCCCAGCCAAATTTGCTGCAAGTCAGCCTCTAGGTTCAACATGTGCACACGTGTTACACAGCACAGTGGTGCTGGTTTGATTTCTGGTAAAACCAAACTGAAGTGAGATTCTGACTCTGCTGAAGTCAATCATATCTCTTTGCCCAGGAGTTTGCTCAGAGCAAACCTGAAATGGTTTCTTTCCACAAGAAGGGAATGCTGCCATCTGAGCTCTTGGAAAATGCAAGTACTTCCCCACCATGCTTTACTTTCTCATTTACTTGAGTGATCATAAACCTATTGTCTTAATTTTAATAAGACTCCATTGAGTTTAATATAAATATCTCCATCCCATCATCTCACTAGAAGAGAAACAATAATAACTTCATTATCTCTTACCTAGAAACTAATTATAATTTTCTAAATTCATAATCAATACTTGAAATCTGTCCTGTCTCAGAGAACAGTTTGTCAATATTTCATATGTTGTTAATAATTCATGGGCTTATTACACAACCAAACAGGAACCCAACTGCAGAAGGTCTCAGCACAAAAAAAATGAAGTGGAAGAATGCAAAACCTGAGGGTATGAAGCGAGGGGGAGATGGATAACTGCTCATGCATGCCTCACACCACCAGCCTGCTCTACAACGCTGATCTGTGAGGGTAAGGCTGCATTCACAAGACAGAAGAGATGCTTGGAGAAAATAAATATGCCCAAAAATATAAAAATCCCCAAATCAGTTAGAAGGGAGACCAACATTTTTTCAACAAGGATGTCAAAATTTGTTGTTTCCAGTAGAAGTGTGCATGAGGAGAGGAGGGATGAGGACTGATGCTTTTGGGAGGCAACCAGCATTGTATTGGCTTAGCTGTGCCATCTGCTCTAAAAATGCAGAGATATAAATTACAATCACCCTTCCCAATATTCCTCCTGTCATAAGTCAAACATTTGTCAAACATTTGTTCTTTGTTACTGCAGTGCCATTAAGAGTTGATTCCATTGTCCATGTGCCTGAACTCAAGTCGCCCAGGATGATGCAGTTTATAAGCCCTTCACTGATCATCTCAGGAGATACAAAATCTGCCTATGGCAGGAGGTTGGAACTAGATGATCCTTGAGGCCCCTTCCAACCTTGCCATTCTATGATTCTATGATTAAAACCAACAGAACACATGGAAGCACAATTTCTATGATGACAAAAAGAGTAAAATATTATTTCTGATGATCTCACTGGCATTTGAAAGCACTTATCATCACCTTTTGAAGAGGAGGGAACCCAAGGAAACGTAGGAACAGAGTGCTCCTCAGGTCAGCCTGACATTTGTTGTCCCGTGCGTGGGAAAACACTTTCACTGAAAATAAGATGTTACAGTCATGAGGACTTGGAAGCAAATTAGGGAAATTGTTGGCAGTGATCCTGAGCAATTAGGGACAGCTGCCTGTGTGCTAGCACATGTGTCACAGGAGAATGCAGAGCCCACAGAAGAGACGCAGTTCTTCTGGACCCTGCAGAGATGTGACAAAAGATGACTTCTGCCTCCTGAACTGTAGAGTTCAAGCAGCTGTAGCAGTGAAGGTAAGGCTTAGCATTGCTTTCTTAGTGAAAAAAACCCCAGCAGTGAAGCAGCAAATGCTCTCAGCGGTGCAGGGAGCGCACAACTCCCATCTTCTAAGTGCTGCTGCAGCATCCGGCACACAAGACCATCCTCTCCATCAGGCTGTTTAATGAGTGCAGAACTAGATGTATAGGGTCTGAGAGGCAAGGTTTTGGTAATACAGGGAACCTACATGGATGAGTCCTGTGAGAAGCAGCTAGAAGCTTCCCTCATGTCTGACAGAGACAACGCCAGCCAGCTCCCAGCCAGACCCACCACTGCCCAAGGCCAAACCCATCAGTGATAGTAGTAGCACCTCTGGGATAACATATCTAAGAAGGGTCAAGAAAAACTGTGCAGCAGCAGCAATCAGAAGAGAGAAGTGAACATATGAGAGAAACAACTCTGCAGACACCAAGGCCAGTGAGGAATGAGGCTGAGAAGGTGCTCCAGGCACTGGATCCAAGATCCCACTTCAGCCCTTGGTGAAGATCATGGTGACTCAGGCTATACACCTGCAGCCCATGGAGGTTAATGGTGGAGCAGATATCTACCTGCAGCCCATGGAGGACCCCACTCCAAAGCAGGTAGATAGCCAAAGGAGATTGTGATTCCATGAGAAGCACACACTGGAGCAGGCTTCTGGTACGATTTGTGACTCCCTGGGGGACTCATGCTGGAGCAATCTACTCTAGAAGGACAGCGCAGCCATGGAAGGACCCATACTTGACCAGTTTATGAAGAACATAAGGGAAGACTCATAATGGAGAGGTTTGTTGATAACTGTCTCCCATGAGAGGGATCCTATGCTGGGAGCAGGGAAGAGTGTGAGGAATCCTCCCCCTGAGGAGGAAGAGACAACCTGTGATGCTCTAATGATCTAAGCACAACTGCTGTTCCCTGTCCTCCTGTGCCAGGGCAGGGTTGGAGGTAGAAAAAAACGGGGAGTGAAGTTAAGCACAGGAAAAAGGAAGAGGTGGGCAGAAGGTGTTTTAAGATTTAGTTTCTATGTCTCATAATCCTACTCTGATTTTATTGGTAATAAATTAATTTCCTCAAGCTGAGGCTGCTCTGCCCATGACAGTAACTTGTGTGTGATCTCTCCCTGCCCTTACTCAACCCATAAGCCTTTTGTTACATTTTCTCTCCCCTGTCTAGCTGAAGAGAGCAGTGATAGAGCAGCTTTGGTGGGCAACTGGCATCCAGTCAGGGTCAACCCACCACGGTGGGAGTGCCCTCTACTTTTTCTTTCCCTTAGCATTCATATTACACTTCATGAGGAGCAGGTTAGGCACATCTGTAGCACAATCCCACCCAGAGTACTTCTCACTGCACACTTGTCTCTTTTTTTTTTTTTCTTTTTTGATTACGTTATTCTTTTTATATCATTATCAACTTTTTATAAGTGACTATAAAGTAGGTGCAGGATAGTAAAAGTCTTCAGAGTAAGTAAATGGACATTGTGCTAAATGAGTTATGTCTTTGATGCTATTATCTCTAAATCAGCATAGATTACTCAGGCTATGGGCTTTTAGAATCGTAAGTGGCTGAGATCATTTCTCAGTTCATCATCCTATTACCCGTAATGAGAAAATACTTCTAAATATGAAGATTACTCTTCCGAAAGATCCCTTGTGAACAATTCCCCAGGCACTAACAATATTTATTAACTCTTTTCTTTCTGCATGGAAGGGATTGAGAGAAACACAAAGTCCTCAAGGATTATCCCGAAGCGTTCAACAGCTCTGAATTGCTATCACTCTCCTGGGACCCCTTTAGCTCTGCGCTTGCATCTCTAACAGCATTTTCTTATTTCCACCTCTGTGGCTGCTTTTCTGCAGTATGTAAATTCCTCTGCTGGTGCTGAACCCAGAATGTGATAAAGCCTTTTGAAACTTCATTTCATTATTTTTGAGTGGCTCTGTTTGTGCTGGTTTTAAGTTCCCATTTCATCAAGCATAAATTTTACTAATTCCCCAGCCGATGATTTCTACTTCCAAGACTGACAAAGTGGCAGGGCCCTATCCCTGTTCCAAGTGAGGAAGACTCTCGGCATAGCCATGACGAAGCTTCCCTGTCACTCCTTTATATTTTCACATTGTCACTGATTCGTTTCCTTATTGCACAGGTGGAATTACCAGCTTTATTTATTGGGCTACATGTTTCTAAGAACCCATTTAATGCACAGTTTCAAGAGACAGTTTTCATGGGATATAAACTTCAAATTCCAGCTCTTGAGTAGAGGATTTCTTTCACCTTCCACTAAGTAATAAGTCTGTAGAAAAATACCTACTTCTTCTGGGCAAGGTGAGATTTCAACATATCACATNCAGCACCCTGTTAGAGCCTGGGAAGCCTCTCAACAGCTATTAAGACACCGATAGAACTCTCTTCAAGCGTTTGGGTAGTGTCTGGAAACTGTAGCCAGCCCTGCCAGTCAGGAGATTATTTTGTGAGTAAATACTTAAAGCCTCTTGTAACTCACCATTGCCTTCTGCCGTAAGCAGAAAGGAGCTCCTTGAGTCCATCTAGTGGGCAAGCAGTGCAGTGACTGCAAGTGGTACATTAAACACAGCAACCTTCTGTTCCAGTTCAATTGAGTTCAATTAATGTTATATTATGACTAGTTATTGCTAGATCCTGTGTTGTTACCTGTAAAAAGTTTCCATGACCATGCAAAGAATTAAAATTAGTGGTCAGGGTGGTGACAGTTCTGAATATTGAATATTAATAAGCAATATTAAATTTTGAAAAATATCATCTCACATTAATTAATTACTCCTCCATAACACACATCTATGAGCTAATCTCATCCAAGGAATGCTAATGGTATTCCTGAGTTTGCTCCCACTGTGTTTCCAGGACAGAAGTTCAGGTCTGTGATTAAAGTATCCATACAGTCCTCCTGCATGCCCCTTGCAACGTTACTTTAGATCACCTTCTGCTAGCATCCACAATAAGGTCAATATCTGGCTTGACTACGAACAATTGGGCATCACAGAAGAGGTTTCTCAAGATCTCATGCACTGCAAGTGTGGGCTTCTCCACCTTTTCTTCTTCATTGTAAAACTGGCCATGCTTAGGTTTGCCAAATTAATGCCACATTTTTATCTGTGTAAAACCACACTTCTGTTAATCACACATTTTTTCCTTTTGCAACAAAGAATGAAGCAAATGTAGGTTTTGCTCCAGGTTAACACTTGGAAATTACACAAAGAGAAATTGCTACTTCCAGCTCCTGCCCTGCTTTGCTATTGTTTTCTATTTTCCAAAAAATACAAAAACCAACCTGCACTGATTTAATTATTTACTGTAAATAGTATTTATTGTAATTTGGGGGGTGGTGAGGGTCTTCTCAAGAGATCCACACCTGCAAACAGCACGTGATGCTTGCAAATGTTTTCTCTCCGAATTGTTCGAACGGCTTTATGGGCAAACGCCAGCCTGGTTGTTGACAAGCAGCTCTGTCGTGGCAGTTTATGACACAACTTTTTTGTATCATCACAAAAAAGTTGAAAGAGTCTCTTGTTAACACTGTGTCACACCAGAAAGCCCGAGGTATACTTGCTGTAATCATTTACTCATATAAAACTGGGGAGGAGAGGGGAAAGGGGAGAGGGGAGGAGGAAGGCTGAGACCTAGGAGAGGGGAGAAAGAAGGCTGAGAGCTAGAGTGAAGGGTGAATTATTTTACGGTTGTTTCCTGCATGATCTTTCCACTTTCATCTGCAGTATTTCATGCTGGCTGCTGGCAGAACAACACACCTGATTTAGAAGGACCCCACATCCAAGCCAGTATTACAGCCAACATGATCCATGTTCATAAAAAGCAGATACTGGCTAGTTTTCCAGTCTTTCCCCATAAGACAGTTTTCCATTATTCTCTTCACATACCCCCACAACTACAGCTTGAGTACACTGCAAAATGGCAGCATTTAGGAAAATGTCACTGGACCTATCAGTGCCTCCCAGAAGATCTGCTCCCCCATAGCTTTTCACACACATAAGTGCAATGAGGAAAGGTTTAGACATTAAAATATATTGGTTTTAAATTTAATGTGGGTGTTTAAGCACATTTTACTTCAAGCTGTCTTGTTGCATTGAGTCTTTCAAATTCTGTGTAATATTAACCCTTTTTTCTTCACTTAAGCAAGGATGCATAAAGCCTTCCTTGACTTCCTTGACATGGGGGCAGAGCTGAAGCCACACTCATGACACTCTGAATGCTATTGTTATTACTAATCACTGTGGGGGCAGAGACAACCACACTGACTGCATTGGCTAACAAAGTAATGCTGTGCTATGATACTGTGCTCATTGAAATAACTGATACCATGTTCATTGCTTCACAACCATGGCTTCACCCAGCTGCAAGCCCTTGGTGAGCCCCACAGCTGCTGTGCTTTAGTCCAAAGTGCTGCTGCTCTTCAGAATCTATAAAAACCTGTCCTAGTGCTGAGTTTTGCTCCAGTGAAATGAAGGTGCAGTGTAGAAGTTTGAGGAGAAAAATGTACAGCCATGTAAGGTCCAGGACAAGCCCTGGAGCTTTGCTCAACAACAGCTTGGTCTTTTCAGAGACCTTTCTGACTAGGGAACTTACCAAGCAGAGGCTCCAGAAGGACTTGGAGAGAGTGTCAGATGAGAAAGCAGACTGCATCACTGCATGGACAGTATTCCAGTGAGTAGTGTATACTGTATGGGATACTAGAGCTTGGCTTTTTCTTCCTGTGCAAAGTATCTTCCTAAATGGTAGAAGTCCATTTTATTTTTTTTCACACTGTACAGGCACATAGAAGAGATCCCTTGAGTAGGACCAAGCAGAATACACTCCTGTTACATCCCTTCAAAGGATCCTTTCAGATATGATAACCCAGTCTTGAGATTATTTTTTTTTCTGAACCACATTAGTGTTGATTTCTGAATTTAATGTGGTATGTAAATCAGCCAATTTCACCTGCATTTAAAAGCCAGCATTATTTCACTCTTCCTGTGTCTTGAAGCCTTCCATAAAGCACAATATATTTTTTCCTAAAATAACACCCCAAAAAATAGCCTACCTGTTTTCCAGAAGAAATATATTTTATAATTCCAGAATATCTAGTTTTAATGATCATTATCCAGCCATTTAAAACAAAAAAAAAATCTCTCTGGAAAAATAGCTTCATCCCAAAGCAGGTTTTTAAATAGTGGTTTTTTGCTATTTTTCATTGTTTAATATTCAGTTCAAGAAAAGCAAAGTCTGCTTTTCAGTACAGACAGGCTCCTAACAAATGCTGCCAAAGTCTGCACTTGCCATTCTTTTGGTGGGAATAGCTGGTTTTAGAAATGTTTGCACAGTCTCAAAATTAGTTCTAAAATGAGCTGCAGTATCTACTAAAAAAAATTAAAAAATAAAAAAGGATAATATTATTTTAGAAAAACTAATTGGAAGCTTGTTTTTTGGCTAAAGTAGTTATTATTTCCATTATGACAAGCTGGAAGCAGATGAAATTCACCTTTATCTTCCCCAGCCTGGTGTCTCATACTATTTATTCAAACTGAAATTAAAACCTGACAAAATCCCAGTGAGGCATTTCACACCAGTTAAAGATTATTCTTCTGGAAAAGAACTTCTGTTCAACAATTTCATTATGGGTTTGGGTTTTTTCTTTTTTTTTTAAACAAATGTATTTATTATAAAAGGGTGATCCATAAATCAAAAGCTGTCTGTTCTTATAAATCCTCCCCCCCCACACATATCCTCAAGAATAATAATAATTAAAAAAAAAAAAAGCTTAATGTTTTACTTTTCACAGGAAACCAAAGTTTTAAGGAAAAAAAATGACCATTGCTATGCATACAATGGAGAGGGGAGCTACAGCACAAAGAAAACTGCCATGGGAAAAGGGATGCTCTGCAAGCTTTCAGCACTGAACTGACTTTCACCAGCCCTAAGCAAGGGCAGAGCCTTTGTAAGAGAAGAACAAAAAATAAGGCAGCAAACTTTGGTTGCTTTATGATGCCTCTACCCTGCTGTGCCAACCTGTAGCTCCGTGCCCAGGGAAAACTGAGGTGTCCTCATTAGGCCTGCACAGGAGAAGGGGGGAACTTGGAACCTGCACATTGCATGGTTAAAACCAGCACAAAACAGCAGCTGGGTGTAATATTTGCCAAGGGCTATGCACACGGGTGTTATCCTTGGGTGAATTTAAAGCTTTGAGTCCTGGCCAGCCTTAGGCCAATACAAAGCAAAGCGAATCAGCGGAGTGCACAGCACAGCAGTGCTGTTGGGCAAGCATCACTTGCATATGGAAGCAATGGGGTGAAAAATTGTTTCCTGCTCTAATAACTAAAGGATATTAAGAGGGGTGGGTTTACAGAGGTGTGGGCTACTTTTCATATTTAGGAGAAATTTTCCAGAAGTGTAAAATGATAATTGTGTGAGGAAAGGGTGGTTAATAATTTTCCTTGTTAATTCAAATGCACAAAAGTTAATTGCAGCTTGGCAGTCTGAGATATACAAATTAGGAGAGTTTAATTCTGCTAATCCTCATTTTAAGTTGCAGAGTATTGAATATAAATATGATGATCTCACAAAGGGACAAATCCTGCCTCCACTGAAGCCAGTAGGAGCATTGCCACTGACTTCAGAAGGAGCTGGGTTGAGTCCCAGGTGCCTGTTTTAGCTATGCATTTATTAGTGAACTGGCTCAGAGAAAGGGAGACTAACATGATTTTTCTTGCAGAATATGGGCCAAAAAGTCCTTGGAGATTCTGAAAAACTTTGGAAAACTTCCCCTGCCTCACTATTCAATTTGTGCAGCTATTTTCAGCTATCTCACATACCCTGCAGGAGAGGTTGAGTTTTCTGTGGTTTTCCATTCCCCATGTCATTGTCTGACTGATTAAATAACTACAGCCAAAAATTCCTACAAAATCAAGGGCTGCAATACAAACTGTGCCATTTGCATCCAACAAGTCTGCATGTTTTACCAAACTATCATCCCTTTCCTGCATGCTACTGCCATCCCTTGTTGTCTTACACATCTCATTTGAGACCATGTAAGATTTTGGCTTCTTCCTTCTGTGTGTAAAGAAGAAAGGCAAGCAAACTCACTGCCAGAGGCTGGATATTCTGCTTTGATGCAGGTGAAAATCTTGCTGTTGGCTTCTGTGGATGTAGGATGAGAGTACACATTGAGGGAGGAAGGCTACAGTTCAGACTTCTGCCTCTCATCCCATACATGCTTTGGGGCTAACTGTTGTCTTTGAACACCTCTAAAATGATGATGAAGCTACTCATTTATCTCTGTAAAGTATCTGCATACCTGTGTAGCTGAGACGTGTAATTTAAGGTTGATCAAGTGAGCAGGACAATCTCTCATGGTGCAATATCTCTGGGCCAAGCACCCTGCCATCATTTAATTTAAATTCACATGTACAAAAGACATGAGATAAATAGTACAGCAATCAGTCCAATCAGAAATGGATATTGCTTGAAAATAACCATTTGGCTTGAAGTACTGCAAAAAAAAAAATCAATCCAGGATCTCTGCAGAACTGACTATGAACATAAGTCACCAAATACATTTGACATGAGCCAAAGCTCTTCATCTTAAGTTCAGTTATCACTGACATTTCAGCTATTATTCATCAATTTAGGAGGAAAAGCTGAACCCAGATCGTTTGCAAAACGTGTATGGTATTTCCAAACACTTCTCCTGCCTTCCTGGTGATGATTATTATATGCTGCTCTAATTAAACAGATTAATTTACATCTCCTATCATGAGAGGATACGAGCACCAGCACACATTTATCTCCCTGGATCGCTTCCCTCAGTCAGTGCTCATAGCTGTGTGGCTGCAGCAGTCATTTTTTATATTTTTTTTTTTTCTTAGACCTTCAAAAATGTAGAAGCAGAGATGCTCTGTGATTCCAAAAGAAATAATTTTGATGTCACAAGAAATGTCATTAAAACTACTGCAGCCTTTAAATAAGCTCCTTCTTGGGAGAATGGATTTTCAGCCTCTTCGCATCAGCGCTCGGCAGAGTAACTATGAGAAGCTTTGTGCCAGTGTCCCTGTTACAAATTCTGTTTCTCAAGGGTTTATAATTACAACGTGCCTATAAAATTTTACTTTAGTCTGAAACCTGGGATGTAGTTTCCCAGGCAAGGAGGAAATATTGCTGGTTGAGCTTGGCTTAAATCAATTTTGAGTTTCAAGAATACAAAAATAATGTGGTTTGTGGGTTTTATATGCCTTTTGTCTGGTTCTGTAACTCAGAAAGAAATCACTTTGTAGAATAAAGTGTCATGTTTGTTTATAAAGCAGAGCAAGAGGAAAAATAACACAGATAAAAGTTTAGACTTTTTAGAGTGGCTACTGGAAATTCCAAGAAAATCATTTTCTCAAAGAATTCCCCCATAGTGTCCTCACACACAAGCCTTGCCTTGAATAGATATGATACTGCAGGAACTCAGCAGGGCTGTGGCTCTTATACTTGAACTGGAGAGCTATTTTAAGCAACCAGAGAAATAAGGAATGGTAGTCCCTGCATCAGATTTCATGCATTGAGGCTGCTTCAATAAGGAACAGTCTGCTTCATTCCCACAGCCGGGACACAAAGTCATTGACAGGCAAAGATGGCAAATGCCACGTTCCTGAGACACCCTGCCACTGTGCCCAAATGTATTTACATAGTACTTGTGGGCAGTCACAGGTCAGAGATGTGTTCAGACAAAACTGTCTTACAGCCAGCTACGTGCAACAGGCATTTCCCAATTTTCCTCATTCCCACATTATGCCAGTGAGCAGGAAGACAGCATGTGCCCTTATAAGGGATGCTAATAAAAACATCAATAACTGGACTGCACGCAGCTGAGAGGTTCCATTTATACTGGCAATGCCAAATGTCTCACAATATTTAGCCTTTGGCTTTTATCAATAAAGAAAATAATGCTGCTGCTGCTAAACTGAAATATCAACGACAGGAGCAAAGCCCAGCAAACAGACAGGAAACAAACCCAATAAATCTTAGTGCAATATTTTTAATTTCATTTGGAATTCACAATCAAGTCAGTTTTATCTAATTAAGCATTATTCAGTCTGTCTTTGTCAGCTCTTCCCTATTAGACAGGATGTTCCACTTCTCAATATCCTCCTTCTGTATCGCACTGACAGGATCATTTTTCACACGACAAGCTGGGATTAAGGTGATATTAAACCATTTTGCATACAGCAACCAAAGCATGGTGTGACAGAAAACTAGCTGTTTTCTTTTGCTGAGGTCAGTAAGGATGCCCTCCTTCTGAGTTCCTGAATATCTACATTTTTGACTGCCCCACGGGATGCTGCAATAAGATATTGCAGGTTTGGAAATTGTGTTTGAATCTCTGATTGCAACCCTCCACTTTTTCCCATTAGCAGCTCTCAGCACAAAGAAGCAAGACATAGGTAGTTTTGAGGTAACCTTAGAGTGCACTAATAGGCAGTAGAGGTTTACCTCCAGAGTCTTGCAGAAATATGTATTTTCACAGGTGAGCTTTCCCTTCCACTTAAGTGAAGAAAGGGAAGCGTTTTTAATTACTTCAGTTAAATTATTAATTTTACAGCTAGCACTATGACTTCTTTAAAGTCAACCTACATGAGTAGAGTTACCTCTTTTTTCAGCATGCTATTTCCACCTTGCAATGTCTCAGGTAATCCACTCAGAAAATGATTGAATACATTATTTTAAAAAAAAAAAAAAAAGCCCTGAAGGAACATGTCTATAAATGCATTTTGTTCTTCTTTCAAATTCAGGCTTTTAGTATTACTGATTCAGATCTCAAATGCAAAGAAATATATCAAGTATGTGCGTGGGTATAAGAGGAAGTCTGTATATTTTCCACAACTGGCTGAAATCCAAATGTACTCCTAAATCCTAAACTCTGCCCATGACTCATCCTGGTGTAGTGTGATGTAGGAGTGTGTATCTGCGTAGGAAAGGGTAGGCTCTAGTGAGAAGCATGCAGTTCTATGCAGAGAAACTTGATTATGATGGTTTACACCAATCTAATGGTTGTCCTGGACTCTGAAAGCTTCATAGCTATTGCAATCCTGAGAATCCTAGAAGAGATGTTGAACACAAGACAAATGTTTGGGTAAGACAGTCTCAGCTTTCTGGTTTTGTACCATCTTTGGTTTCTTAACCAGCCCTGCAACGCAGCTCAGTCAATGGCTCAAGGAAGAGATGCTCTCCAGTGCTAAAACCCATTAAAGAGCAGATTTCACTCCAGATTTGGACTGAAACCATCAGGGATTAGCCATGCAACCATGGTTTCTGCAACCATGCAGAAATAAAAGGACACAGGAGCAATGTCAGAAAACTAATCACTAGGTACAGTCCCATGGCACGACGTAATCGATATACCATGAAACTTCACTGCTTATCTACCATCTCTTTTCAGTCTTTTTAAATGGCACAGAAACCTAAGCAGTCTGATTTTTCTGAGCAAGCTTTTGAAAATACATTTTTCTTCCATAACAGGATATTCCTCGTGATCACTTCTGTGCTTCCTTCCTTCTACAGTTCAGCTGGCAAAACAAAATTAAAACAATTAAAATTAAACAGTGCTCTGCAATGGCCCATTGCAGGAGAACTCAGGAAGAAAATTAAAAAACAGCTTGTGAGAAGGGTAACCAGATAACAGATACACTTCTCAAATGAGGAAAAGTGACATCCTCACTGGCCTTTTTTCCCAGAGCAGCCCCACACTGCTAGCTTTTCCCATTGTTTTACACTGCTCCATCGCTTTTGTCCTCCTTTTAGAGTTTCTTAGCCAGTTTTGCAAAAGGTCAGGGAGGTTTATCAGTTCATCTCTTCTCCATTGTACAGGACTTTGAGATAGGGTTGGGTGCTTTTTTTCTTTCTCATCCTCATGTGGCTTGGAACCCATAAATTCAGTTACTTTCAAATAAGTTTCAGATAGGCATCGAGACTGTAAGGGACATATTAAAAAATAAATGGGTTGAGTTTTTTTTTCAGGGTTTGTCCAGGAGCATCCAGGACTCATAAAACTTTACCTTAAATATCGCCCTCACTTTTCACAATACTGCAGTGATGAAGAACTAGCACAAAATTGATTTATTGATCCCTAAAAAGACAGATATACAAGGTTATTAAAGCTAACACTTCGATATGTGCAAAATCTACTATTTGAACTTGTTAACATTCATGTGTTGTTTAAGAGTGGCTGCAAAAACAGACAAGGCAGACACCTCCCTTCTGAACTGCTCATGGGTAAGAGAATTCAGCAGTTTGCCTTTTCTGGTAAGTATTGGCCACCTAGGCTGGAGTCACTCAGAAGCATCAGTTGATCATTTCCTCCAAAAATTAAGCCATGTACTTTACCCACACTGCAAAATTTGCACTCAGTTTTTCCTACTTTGGTGTCTATAGTCATGCTAGAGTCTTACATATGTGTCTGAATTATCTGGCTAATTCTAGTTACTTGCAAGAACAGCCACAAGTCAAAGGATGGATTTAAGGACTATTGTGTGTGCAGCTCCATCTGTTCAGAGGGAAGTGTTTAGTTTTACAGATGTAAGTGAAATACTTGTCTTTTTCAGTCAGAGAAAGCAAGGTCTTTGTGATCCTTCATTTTGAACCCATGAGAGTTTTCAATAATTTATTCACAGGCAGTGGGTTTGTGTTTGTCACATCACCTCAATTTTTCTAATGAGTTGCTAATGAGAGGTCAATTACTTATGGAAATTACTGAGGTAAAGTGTGCTACCTCATAATGTTATGTTAGAAACCATTACAGCTTTAATGTTTCACTCTTTTCCATGTTACAGCTTATTTCCCACCCCACAAAAATGGTCTCAAGATGATTCTGAAATGAGCATGAGCAGCTCTCCTAAAAATGTTATCGTATTGTATTTACTGTAATTGCAGAACACCCTGCTTTCTGCCTCTGTCATTAACAGTTTGCCCCTGCATCAACATCTTGCTGTGAAATCTTCAACTGATTAAAACACAGAAGTTAGGAACACCAGATTTGCCATGCTGAATCACAGCACTAATCTGTCATCCACCTGGGCTCTGTTTCCAGCAGTCACCTTTCATTTGGCATTGCTGGGGGGAAATGGATATCCTGGAAAGCACCTGTTTGGATGGATCATATCCAAACTGGTGATTGCAAAGGCTCCTCTTGACCCCTCTTTCAGGTAACCAGCACTTGTAGCACTGTAAGAAAACAGCCAGAGCCTGCAGCACTTCATCCTGACCCCATTGTTGGTGAACTCCGTCCCTGTCTTTTTAGTGAAAGACCTTCAGGAGTTGGCATCAGGTAAGAAGTGTTCATTTCACAATTCAGTTTCTTCCTGGGCACCTATTTTGCACTTTTTTAAGGTCTTGGATGAATAGTATAGAAACAAAGAAGGGGGTGGGGGGGGAATAAAGGAGGCAAGACATACAGTAGGTTAGTTGCAGTATCACACAATTAAATTTAGAGGCCAGGGATATAATTCACTGCTGAAATTCAGCTTTGCACTGTCATAAGTTATTATTTCAGAGCAAAAGCTGAAATGACCAGAGAGAGGAAAGTGTACAAGAAGAAATATAATTGGACTTCAGTATTTCATATTGATACCCTGAGACTCCCACGGCTAAGCACTGTTTCAAAGTCTGACCAGGGTTAACACTGCAGTGAACAAACATAAGATCTCCCATATTCAGACCATTAGATGATTCCATTTCCCCTGCAGGTGCTGTAAATCAAAAGCAAAAGACACCCTGTTATGTGCTACTAGACAGTTTTGTTGGACCTTCTTTCCAAACACTTTCTGAACATATGTGCTTTTTATATGAGTCTCATTCACTTCAGCTTTACTGTCTTGAATGCAGATTTAAACTGGGGAGGTGAGTCAGAAACAAACATACATTTAAAATTAAAAACAAAAACAAAAAACAAAACCAGACCTTGAAACCAAACAGCTATCCAGAGAGGAGGAATGCGGCAGCTGGTTAAATACAAAAATGAATGCACTGTCACACGGATGCAGTTTCTTAGTGCCTAAAGAATTACAAGGTCTTTGCCCCCTTGAACCAGGGCCACTCTGGATTTAGGTGAAAACCTTGCAGCTATTTGAATTTGGTGTGTTTGAAGCCCATGATTTTGGTACAAATAAATCCATCGTGTTCTACTAAGGGGTAAATCAGTTCATTTAAACTACAGTTCTGCTACTTAATATCACCTTGAGTAGCACTCACAGTTATGTCTTTACTTCCTCCTCCCTTCCAATCTACTTTGAAAGATAAACATGTTAACAACGAGGCATCTGACTACTGATAGAAAGCAATCCAATACTGCACAGATCAGCTCTGTGATGGAATAAAGAGGAGAGCATGAATCCAAGTACCTTCTCCTCATATCATAGCCTCTACATTGTCTTCAGGACCACTTTTGTCAGGCACTGATGAAAGGCTGAGAACAAAGTGAGTAAAATTTCCTTTTACTGCTTAAAAATTCTCAGCTGGTTTGCTATATCAAAAAGCTGTCTCTTTAAACAAATCACACAGTTAAAAATGCCAAGTTATAATTCAGGCAACTAACTCAGAAAATGACAATTTAATCAATCAGAACCAACCCTTCTGAAAAAGGAAAAGAAAAAGAAATAAAACAGTCTCCAAGCTTTCATGCAACGCGAGTGGTTGGAACTATAAAAAGGTTCAATCACTGTAGAACAAGCCTGCAGCATCAATGTTTATTAAAGTCAGGGGAGCCATTTATTGACCTGGGAAATAGCAAAGCACCCGCAGCACTGCTGGATTGCATTTTTATAGTTAACAAATGGAAGGTGATATTTTCCTTTTCTCTTTTAATTGTGATTCCATCAAATCCAAAAAGTTTAAAGCCTCTCAGTTTTTAAAGGAAAGCAAAGAGAAGGACACTCCACAGCATTCTTCAGCCATTGCCTCTGCTCTGGCACCTTGAACTGGGATATATCACTACAACACAGGATGACATGTTGAGCCTCACCTACATGAAAGCAGAATGACAGACTGGTGTCAGTGTTCCCCACCCCCACCAGTTTAGGTGATGGCAGAAGTTAGGGAGCTACCATTATGAAGCTGTTCTCTCTGTAATCAAAAAGGAATTACTATATTTATTCGCACAAAGGTCACCCTGCCACCGGGGCCAAAAGCTCTCAGAACGAATTGTCTTCTCCCAGAAGTGCCAAGAGGCACTTTTTCCAAAGGCACCTCTTGCTTGGTTTGGAGATTTCATAACTCTCTTGTGCTACAAGCATATTTTTAAGGTGCACCTTTTCTCACTGCATAAATTGTAACACTATTGAGCGTCAGCAATGTGAACTGTGCTTACAGATCTGTGTTAATCAAATTACAGGAGTTTGGCTTCTGCTTCTTTTTCATTCCCCATCCTCAGGAAACCTTGGGGTCAACCAAGGAACACAGGGTAGGGATTTAAAGCACTCTGCATGTGTCGGCTGTCACCTAAGCCTGTGCCAATACCAGAAAAGGGGACTTCAAAAGCTAAGAGGATGAGTCAGTTCAGTCTGAGCTGACACACCAAAGCCGAGAGCTGTAGCTAACCCATATCCTCCATGGATTAGGTACAAAGCAGGCTGAGCAACACACGCAGGCCAGCAGGTTACTCATGCATGCATTAAAGGGTAATGAATATTGTAACAAATCCCCAGTCACCTAGGACCTTAGCAGTTGTCAATACGCTGCATACATTGGCAGCTCAGAGCTTGGTGGGAGCAAGAGAGATGAAAAACGAGTCCTCCACTTCAAAACTGCACCTCTGCCACTTGCAGAATTTCACACCATTTCTGCACGGAGCATAGGGGATGAAATTGCCTTTCTGATCCCACCCAGTCGTACACAGCACTTCACACCTTCCTTTCAGGTTTGCAAACAGACCTCTGGCAGCTCTACTTTTCATAATATCCGTACTTAAAACACACTGGAGGAGTTTGACACAAATTAATGACTCACCTGTCATACTATACAAATTTTGATATTTGCAGGGGGAAAAAAAGACTTGGAGTATTTTGAGAGCTGTGAAAAGCTGCTTTAGAACACCAAGACAGCTCATAAAAATCGAGTCAACTGATAGGGTGGTGTAAGGTTTGAGATACCCCTTTTGTGTCAAAATCACAATTCTGTGAGAATATGAATAAATAAAATGTTACAGAAACAGTAACCTGAGATTTCCCTCAAATTAGATCCCACTGGCATGAAATTAGTTCACAGCTGTCACTTGTGTTGCTCCAAGAGAGACTGCTTCTTAAATAATGTTAATGACAACTTTGATTTGACTTCTGTAATTACTAGAGGGAGAAGGGACCGCATTTCCTAGGACAAAAAGTCTTTTATCTGCTTGTTTAATGTACCCTCTTTGATGAGATGGAGCTCCTTTCCCTCGAGTTATTTCCCTGAGCATTTTTGGTTTGAAAAAGAAATGGATTTCCAGGTTGAAAGCGGAACTGCCACGCAGCTGTCAGAGCTGCACGGAGAGGTGTCTAATTGTCATTTTTCGATGACCCTTGATTCTTCTCTAAATAAAGCATCTCTCCTACTTCATTTTCTCACCCTCACTCCACCACACAAGCAGGCCTATTTACAGGGCTAGGTTCTTCCCCGAGCTGTCTCCACCACCACCAGTAAATCATAAAAATTTCTCCTATAATCAATGGAGTGTCTTCAGATTTACCAGACAGTATAATCTGGTCCACGAGACAGCTGACTGTTATCTATAACCTCCCCATCCAATTCAAGCAATGGGAGATGTAATCCAAAAATTTCCTTCAGACTTTTTTAGTGCCAAAATAGATCAAGTTCAATGGCAGCCTTTTTACAGTCTCCAGTTTTGTAAATAAACATCACGCAGCAGTGCAAAACACTTCTCCCTCCCTGCTGAGGTGGGTTGCTAGCTGATGTGCTGACACACACAAGACAAACACTGGTAGCATCTCTGTGCAAGCACATGCTGTGGCACCAAGACACAGGGTGCAATGGGGCTCAGGTTGTGTATCCTGAGCTCTTGCTCAGTAGGGAGCACCAGGAATAACCCTCGTGGTTAGACAAGTTGAAAACCCTTGCACTTCCCCCTCCCAGTTTGACACCACATAGCGTTGTAAATTGTTAGATTCAGCTCCCAAAGGTCACAGCATCACACTCCCTCACACCAAAGGTCTCGGGCAGCTGATGTATGCAGTGAGTGCATCCAAAGGAAAAAAAAAAAAAAAAAGCTGTAAGCAGAGTTTGCTAAAGAAGGAGGCTGCAAAAATTGTCAAACTGGGTCACTCTGCAGGCAGAAGAGGGAGACAGGAACGGCTCTCACATAGAGCACCAAGCAAAGCTGGGCATGGCCCTAGCTCAATGGCTGGAGAAGTGCTGATGGATGTGCAGTAATGTATTTAGAAAGAATCACTCCAAGTACGTTTTTAGACTGTAAATTAGCTGAAACTGCTCAGAAAAAGCCCTGAGTGACACCAAAGGCCATGCAATTAAATGCAGGGCTCTGATTTGCAACGACCAACAAAGAGCAAATACATTATTAGAATGCATGGCTAATAGAAAATAACACCAAAAAACTGCGAGATTATGGCTGCATTATATTAATTAACAGCTTTTCTCTATTGGTTTGCTTACTAAGATTCAAATATATTTGTTTTTCAATGCATATTTGTATTCATAAAACTGCAAATTTCTTCCCAGCCTTCTTTTGTTGGGAAGGGTTGATAGCAGTTAATGAGAAAGTGAACTGAGAAAGAGCTAAACATGATGAAGCTAAATGAAGCAGGATAGCTCATGTACATACACACACACTTGCAGACTGTCTTGCTGGGGCCCTGAATTTCAGAGCAGCTTCAATTCATTTATGAAGCCTGGAAATGGAGGTGCCTTGCTTATTTGAAAATTAAATACCTCCATGCAGTGTTATGACTTTGCCTTGAAGCAGTCATGGCTCCATGTCTGCCTTCATAGTAGCAGTCATTTTAACCCACTGAGCTAAACTGCATAATAAGGATTCCTGGATGCGGATAATTCTTCCTCCTTTTGCCCTTCATTATATGTTTTTGTGGACTCTTTTTAGAGCATAAATCTTTAGAGTTCTTCAGGCTTTGACCTACCTCTTGCATATATGGGAAGTTTTCTCCTTATATTGTCTTCTGGAGCACACCAGTTCATTAAAGTTTTGAGCAGTGAACCCTCACTCTTACTGCTTTATCGCCTGGTTTATGTGCCAACTGTCAAAACAGGCATCAAAAGCCTGATTTATGGGGATATATGTAGAAATTGTGGTATGTGCTTGTGAGTCAGCTGGCAATTTCCTATCAGAATGTCCTCCTCAGCTACCAGGGGCTAGCCTGGCAGCCCAGAGACAGCACTGCCAGTACTGAATTCAAGGATCATGATTCAGGACCAACAGAGATTGGAAGCTTTTTGTAGTATCACAGAACTTCTGTGCTTTCAAGTTGTAATCACGTTTCACCATGTTGTGTTTCTTTCAAGTAAAAATCAGTGATTTAAAGGAAAAATAACAGCTCAAGCAGCTCCCAAATGCCAGTATGAGAGATTTTATACTTTTTCTCTCTTTGAAATACCAGAAAACTACAGATGAAGCCGTAAGTCACCTGCACTACAGAGTACACACGTGTTGATAAGAAATCTCAGCTTCCCCTACCAAATTACCATTGCATTCCTAGCAAGACTTATCTCCTGCTCACACATCCGATCCCCACACAACTGTCTCTGTGCAGGAAAGCTGCGCTTTAAAACGGCGTTTTGCTAGCGGCCACGCACACACACAACTCCTGACGGTCCCACCGCTGCTCCGGGGTGTGGCTAGGGGCAGGCTCCTGCAGCCGCTCCCCGGAAGTGGCGGGCGGAGCTCCGCCGCCCCTCCCCCCCGCTCCGCCTCCGGCGTGCGTGGCCTCGGCGCTACGCGAGCACGGGGATCGAGTGCGGCCTGCGGGCAGCGCTGGCCGCCATGGCCGGGGAGGTGAAGACGAAGTTGTCCAAGAACCTGCTGCGCATGAAGGTGAGGCGGAGGGGGCGGCGGGATGCCAGGAGTGGGGAAGGCGAGGAGGGGGTGCCTGAGGCCCGCTGCGCACTGCGGTGAGGAGGGGGCAGTCGGCCTAGGTGCTGCCGGGGAGTCGTGAGGCGGCATCGGGGCGGAGGGGGAGGCTGCGGGCAATGAGAGGCCGAACCGTGGATAAAACATGTCAGGAGCCTCTCGCCGGGTTTGGGGTATTTTCTGTGCCTACAGCAGGCCGCGCAGTGACTGTCTTGGGTCTACACGTGGGCATGGCAGTCCCCTGCCTCCCATAAGGCACAGTTTTAAGTAAAGATCACTTTGTCTTGAGCATCTCTTGCCCTCTCACTCGGGCCTGCAGCTTTGTGAGCTGCTTCCATACACCTTCGCTGCCAAGAGGCGGTTTTTAGAGCGCTGCCACCGAACACCGGGCTGCCTAAACGCTGGCGAGAGGTCTCAGGAGGATTACAAATTGTGTAGCACGCTGCAGGGTTTGATCCGGGAAAGCAGCTTTGTCATTGCAGCGAAAGCCTCGTTCTAGTGCTAACTTTTGGGCGCCATTCGAGAGCCTTTTAGTTCCCCCTGCCTTTTGCAGTTAACTTGCTTTAAAATATTGAAGCTTATTCCTCTCACACAGACATTGAAATTGAAACATAATGTTGCTTGCCTTACTTGGGGTGACGTTTAATCTCGGGATGAGGGAGAAAAAGTTTTATTGGTTTTCTTTGTTTAATTAGGTACTTTTTTTTTTTTTTTTTGGTCTGTTTGCATCGATGGATAATAACATGCCTAACCTTTATGGCTGTGTAAACCACCTTTCCCATCTAGTAAAATCAAGAGTTCTTAGTAATATGTGAATGTCATGTCCAGACCAATGTGAAATTTGCCTCTGTTTACTGGCTGGTGGTTTCTGCTTCATGTGGTGTACTACACCTAAGGAGCACATTCTTCTGTCACTGACAGTTCTTTATTGTTGGAAATACAACCAGTTAAAGTTGAGTTGCTTTTTTATTTTTTTAAATCATATCCAGTAAATATTTATAAATAGGAACATCATGGGCCCTTGTTGCTTCTCGCTTGTGGTGTTTTATGTAATCATTTTATTTCCCCACATATTTGTATGGAACTGTATTTCAGATGCTGGCTGAAAGGAGTTTTGCTGACTTAGGTCTTTCACATGAAGTGTACTGAGCCGCATTAAGATGGTGGAACATTTACCCCAATTAACAAATGCTGTTAATGAAAGACTAAACTTATGCATGGAGGGATCTTGCTTCACTCAGAAGGAAGTAGATGTTGAGCTTCGTTAGCAGTGTATGACAGAGTAAGGCTCCCATAACCTGGGTTGTGGCATCATTATTTTTTCTTATTTTATGTAATACTCTCTTTTAAGTGAAATTTGGGGGGTTGTTGCTTGCCAGTTTATTAACCTCCTGAAGATTTCAAAAGCCAGTTTTTATATTTGTCTTCCTTGGAAAGCTGTGGAGAACCAGCCTGTGAATGCACTGCCTTGACATTTGCAGGTTCACAGTCTGGGCAGTAGTAACCAGCTTTGAAGAGATGAGTAGGTTTTGAAAAGGTCATACACAGACTTTGTGTTTAGCACTTTTCCTTCTACAGATAGTCTTGTTTACAAATGTTTTAATTAATGCTTTAGCAGCTGCTTCCAATGGTACTGATAAAATGTTTTATCACGATTCAGCAGGTGAGTGAAGTGGCGCCCAAAGGTGGCATGGTCACTGCTAACACTGTTGTAAAGACCACTTCTGCCATGTACTGGGCCACGTGTGCCCACCACATGGTGTTGAAGGGTGCCTCGTGCTTTTAGGCCTTGCATCATTTGATTCAGGTCCCATTGCTTGGGGAGACTAATATCCAAGTAACCAGTGACTGACGGAGGTACCATGTCTACCATAATGGGTGTATTTTTAGTTCATCCATGTGTGTTTACATTTTAGGTAAATGCGATCGCATTTTTTGTCATCTAGTTATTTCTGTAGTAATCTTTAGGAACACAATCTTTAAAATGTAATGTGAAATGATTATTTAATTGGGTGCTTGCAGCAGAATTTCTTCTGTTGAGATTTCCGACTGACTAACCAATTTTCTTGAGCAGTATAGTTTTCCACATGATAGATTCAAGAAGAAACTGTAATTTTAATTGGAAAGCTTTGACATACTTTGAATCGACTCAGAAAGCAAAAGTCAATTCTTTTATTAAAAACCTTGTGCAATGGATGCAAATAGAAACATAAATGGGAAAATGAGACACCAGCGGTCTACTGGCTTTTACTTCAAAGTTTGGTTTACTTGGGCGTTTTGTGAGGACTGAAAAGATGTGTGGGATGTGTGCAGTACATATATTACACATCTGTATTACCTGTATATTTTAATTAAGCTCAGTAATGCAGGTTTCCATGGAAGTGTTTTGTGTTCTTCTTGGGTTTTAGCTGGGACCTAAACTATATCCAGGTCTGTTGTTCCCCACTGTCCCTCACCCTGCGTGCTTTTCTAAACACAAAACTGATGCCACTTTAAATGGGTAGGATAACATTAATTGATACTAAATTACTCTGCAGTGTTGCATGTGCAGGTATGCTTTGATAGCCACAAAGCCATTTTTGTACAGGAGTGCTTGTAGGCTTGTCACTAGCTGTGAGTTACATGGATAAGTATACACTTCTGACAGATACAGTTATTCAGGCACTTTCTGTACAACCTAAGGGAGGTCCCAGCTGCTAGGGATGTGAAAATACAAGGGTTATTACTGTAAGATTGTGAAGAGTTCTGCTTTTCCCGGCATGTTTGGTTAACATTGTTGATACTTAAATTGTCACTCAGTTCAGGCACCTAACTTGAGACAAATGGAAATAAAAGGGATGTTTCACATGGCTCAGGTCTGCACTTTTGTGTTCTCAGTAATTTTTTGTAGGCTGTGACTGATGTCCTCTTTCACTCCCAGCTGTTTTGAGAGGTGACTGTTCCTGCCTGTTCCCATGCTGTGGCAAAGGTTATCACTGAGGAAGCAATTTACAGGAACGTCCTTATATTTGGCAAAAATAGCAATGTTACCCTAGACTAAATTACTGATCTCAACTAATTTGTCAGGCCGTTCCTGCAGTGAGTTAACAGGCGCTTACACACAGAGCTTGACTGGTACTGTGGTGGGTTATCAATGAGAAGTTAAGAGCTGGTAACACCTTCCTTTAACACAGCTGGATACAGAAGAGTTATTTTCATAGCTTAAGCTATCTTTTTCCACTCAAAAGGCAAGTTCTAGCCTTTAGAGCTACAAACACAAGCCAGTTCATTAAATCTGATAAAATGAGAGGATGATAGAAAGTATGGATGTTTCTAAAAAAAGGTCTACCTACCTCTGGCTCCAGTGCTGTTTTTATGGGTGGTGCTGGTTTCTTATATGCAGCAGTAACTTCCAACACTGTTACCTTCTCTCTTGCCTTTGCTGAAACATTAGCAAAGTCTTAGCAAAGTTACAGGTTTGTAACAACTCAGATCCATCAAAGCTAACCAGACAAGATCTGTTCCTTTGTAGATAGGGATGTGGCTGACCGTTCACTTCCAGTCCATAGTTGTGAACAGCAGTGTTTTACTTTTCCATTGCCTGTTTGACCAGAATTGGACCAAATCCAGAGAAAAATCACAAAATGCATTTACTTTTTATCAACTGCTAAATATCATGTAATGGGTAATTGTCATTGTGTAATTATTGCACATTTACAGCGTATTCATGGTGCAAAAAACTGAATCGATATGTTTATATCTCTTTAGTTCATGCAAAGGGGTTTGGATTCACAAACTAAGAAACAACTGGAAGAGGAAGAAAAGAAGATAATTAGTGAAGAACACTGGTATCTTGATTTACCAGATCTAAAGGAGAAAGAGTAAGATTTTGTACCCTTTTGTACTCATTCTCACCATTGTGGTGTTGTGGAGTGGAAAGAGAATGCATATATTTCTTGCTATAGCAGAAGTACTAATAGTAAACAATTAACAGAAGCAAAAATAATGACAGACTGACATTGCAGCTTTTTTATTATTTTTAGAGACATTCTCAAGGTTGCCTAATGCAGTTTGACCTACTTTAATTTCTTCTGTGTGGTGTTTTCTTTCATTCACACATTCTTGTAGATGGATGCAGTTAGTTTCAGGCCGGGACCAATTCATTCATCGCTGCTTCTTCCCTTCATTTGAGAAAAGTTTGAAACCCTGTGTTAGTAAATTCAGCTGCAGTCACACAGCTACATTCATTCAAGATAGTTCTGTCTTCTTGAGTCCTGCTCACTTCAAATCCTGTTTTTGAAATAGGGGACAGAATAGCAAAAGTAAAGGAAGGCTTAGCTAATAAGGAAGAAAATGTCCATTCCTGCTGTTTAGGTGCTTTAAATAGCAAGAGGGCTACTTTTAAAAAGAGCTTGGGTTTTGCCCTTTCAAAGGGGGACAAAAATCCCATTGAGGCAGACCACACAAGCTTAAAAAACGTGGGATCCAAGGAATTAACCATAGTTGAAAAAGGTCATTGATAAGCTATTTTCCATTACTGTTGGCAAATACAACAAAAAGTTATTTGAGCTTCACTTGCAGCGAGGAAGGTTCAAGCTGGATTTTGAGAGAATTTTTCTAACAGTAAGGCTATTGAAGCACTGGAATAGATTGCCTATGCAGATACTGGATTCCTCATCATTGGAGGTCTTTTGAGGATAGGTTAGGTAGACCTCTGATGGTCATGATACATGTTTAACTGATCCTGCCTGAGGTAGGACAGTGAGCTTGATCTCTTCTTCAGCATAACTTCCTATTACTGTAGGAGTTCATTTTACATAGGAGTTGAAGAGGATGAGGGAAGATGTGCACGTGTGTGTGAGGACAAAGAAGGATGGAACAATTCATGGAAGCGCTTTCATCTAACATGTATTATGAACTCCTCAGGGTCATGTTTCTTGTCTCACTCCATGTTCATTAAAAGAGGAAAAATGGGGGAAGAAAAGGGAAATCTTTCTCTGCTGAACAGAGAGTTACATAGTGTTTTATATTCTGACAGACTTGACTAATACCAGGTCTAACATCACAATGAAAAATTAATTAGAAGCTTTTGCTGGTATAGTAATGCCACCTGGAGAGTGATATTTACGTGGTATTTTTATTCTGGCAAAAAGCATTAATGTAGATGAAATCATACCAGCAAAGAGTGCTTTTTGTCAGGAGAGTTAATTTTGCTTGTGGAGCTGGCACAGCTTTACTGGCAGAAAGCATTCCTTTGCACTCCAAGCTCCTTGTATTGAAAGATTTATCGGAGCAATTAAGCTTCAGAAAGTATTTGATGGTTTAAAATACACTGTGGTTTTGTTTATTTATACAGAGGGAAGGCAGCAAATTGTTTAATTTTGCAATTGTTTAATTTGATTATTTTAAAGCATACTGTTTGATAAAATGCTGGGTTTGGGGTTTCATGCAGGAGCTATATAATAGAAGAGAGAAGCTTTATGCCATGTGAAGATCTACTTTATGGCAGAATGTCCTTCAAAGGATTCAATCCAGAAATTGAGGTACCATTTAAATGTTCTGTTTTGATGTGGTCTCACATCAGGGTTGTAGCCCTCAGGGATGGGGATTTGAGTGCTCATGCTGCATGCTGTTTGGCCTTGCAGCACTTTCTGTAAATCCTCCCATCTACAGAAAATCCATGTTTCAAACCAAAATGTTGATCAATGTAGCATCTGGTAAATAGGAGCTTTTTTTTATCTCCTTGTGTTGATGGTCAATAATTGCATGACTCCTGCAGGTTTTTCTTCTCTGAAATGAGGAAACTATCACACATGCTGTTCACCAAAACAATAGATCACTTTTTATCCTGCCATTTAATTTAGACTCCAATCCTACAAACATTCAACCCTATTTATTCAACACTTACTTGTGTAAGTAAGAGCTTAAAGTTCCAAAATAAAAATTCTGGGCAAGAGAGTCTTCAATTTCTGTCTAATGTGATTCATGCTGATAGAAGTACACTGAGATGGTAATAAAAATGTTACCACTGAGCTGAGGCAAGAGCATGAAGGTTTAAAGACTAAGAGGTATGCAAAAGTCTGTGCAAGGTGATTTACTTTAGTTGTTTTGAACTTGCTCTCACTGTGACTTGATAATTGTAAACCATGAACCATTGCTTTGTGATTTTTTTACTAGTAGTTGATTGTAAATCTTTGCAGATATGTTTCCTTCTTAAAACCATTTCAAGGACAACGAGCAAACATCAAATTAAAATCACAGAATCATAGAATGGTTTGGCTTGGAAGGAATCTGAAAGATCATCTAGTTCCAACCTCCAGCCATAGGCAGGGACACCTCCCACTAGAACAGGTTGCTCAGGGCCTCGTCTAACCTAGCCTTGAACACCTCCAGGGAGGGAGCAGCCACAACCTTCCTGGGCAACCTGTTCCACCACCCTCACAGTAAAGAACTTCCTAACATCCAGTTTTACTCTCCCCTCTTCCAGTTTAAACCCATTACCCCTTGTCCTGTCATTACAAGACCTTGTAAGTAGTCCCTCCTCAGCCTTCCTGTAGGCCCCCGTCAGATACTGGAAGGCTACTCCAAGGTCTTCTCGAAGCCTTCTCTTCTCCAGGCTGAAGAGCTCCAACTCTTGTAGCCTGTCCTCATAGCAGAGCTGCTCCAGCCTTCTGAGCATCTTCGTGGCTCTCCTATGGACTCACTCCAACAGTTCGATGTCCTTCTTGTGTTGGGGGCTCCAGAACTGCAGACAGTACTCCAGGTGGGGTTTCATGAGAGCAGAGTAAAGGGAAAGAATCCCCTCCCTTGCCCTGCTGGCCACACTGCCCATGATGCAGCCAGGACACAGTTGTCTGTCTGGGCTATGCGCACACACGTGCAGATCACAGAATGGTTTGGATTGGCAGGGATCTTAAAGATGATCTAGTTCTAACCCACCTGCCATAAGCAGGTTGTTCAAAGCCCCATCCAACCTAGCCTTGAACACTTCCAGAGACACTTCCTCTGGGCGATGTGTTCCAGTTAATAATGTTGTAATTCTTTGGTTTCCTGAAGATGTCTGGTGTCCCTTGAGGGTGTTTGCGTAGTACAATTCACTAAAAACCCTGTCTCTGTTGCTTCTGTGTTTCCCAAAGGCAAGCTCAAAACTCAAGTGTAGCAACAGGCAGACATGCTGCCTTTTCATGAGTTCCAACTAATAACATGCTCTAGCCTGAGTGGGAACTGCAAATAATTATTAAATATGATATGTTCCTCCAGCAGTGAATTTCAGCATACTTGCCATTGTGTCAGGGTTACATGTTTAAGCTATTTCTTACTTCATTTTCAGAAGTTAATGATCCAAATGAACTCAAAGTGTAAGGAAAAAGAAATTGAAGTGGATGGTAAAATGGAGGCTGATGTGTCAGATGAAGAAATGGCCAGAAGGCAAGTTACATTTTATGACATAATCAATATTAGCTAGGCATTTGATACGTTACTGCATTACGTGTGGGAGAATAAACCCAAAAAGAAAACAAATAAATAAATAAATAGACCAAAACAGGCTAAAAACAAACAGGGGAAAGAAAAAACAATCCACTCCAACACATATGTGTACAGTACTTCATTGAACTGATTTTCCAGGAATTCCAGGAATACATAAAAGTATTCTCCATCACTTTTAAGGGTAAAATACCTTGTTGGGGTTTTCACCCTGACACCCAAGTATTCCATGCTAATTCGCACCTTATTCAAGTTCGCTAACAAACCCAGACTCTCAGAATGAGTAATAAAGTGACCATCTAGGACTTCTGCTTCTTAAGCTTCCTCACACCACTTAAATTGTTGATTACATTTATGATTTGCCTCATAGAAGTTTTCTTTGATTTTAGTAAAAGCTGTACATTTCGTATCATCTTTACAGATATGAAACATTAGTGGGAACAATAGGGAAGAAGTTCATGAGAAAAAGAGACCAGCGTGTACTCCAGGATGAAGATGAAGGTGAAGATGGAAGTAATAACATAAGACCTATCAAAAAAGCTAAGAAAAAGTTCTTAAAACCTCAGGATTAATGTCAATGGCATAACTGGACCTAGCAGAAATGCTACCTACCAAATACAGTGTCATGGACTGGAGAAGGAAGTTTTTGCCACTTAACGTAAAGGAGAGATGTGTAACTCTGAGCTCATTCTCAGTGAAATTTCTACCATCCATGTGACAAACTTATTTCCACGTGGATATGTGTAATGGATGTCATACATCCTTTCCTCTCAGCAGCTTTTCATGTGTGGGGCACTAATCCCATCAGTCTGTTTAAATGTGCATAACTAGATGATGTGTCACAGGAATCAAGAGCAACAATATTTACAATTTATGAGAACATCTGGAAGAACTGTTTGGAATTAAGATGAGCTTTGTCTAATCCAGTAAGGCAGTTCAGCTTTCACTGTTTTGATATTTATAAAAATGAAAACCTTTGTTGTCCTCAAATTAAAAAAAAAAAAAAAAGTCATCAGGAACACATTTGGGTTTGTTTGTTTTCTTTTTACTGTGCAAAAAATAAGATGGGAAAAGAACAGAGAGCTAAAACCCATTTTGTTGAACTTTGTTTTTTATAAAGCTTATTTGAAAACAGTGTTTTGTAGTAAAATTTTCTCTTTATAGAGCAAGTCAAGTATGGGGCAACATTTACAATTTGACACTTGTGCAGATTGTGAGTCTTATTTTCTGTCTTGCAGGAGAAGTTGGCTAATCTTGCCTCTTTGTCAGCAAAAATAATTCAATCTTGTATAAAAGCATAATAATGGCTTCAGAAACATATCCAAAAGCAGAATAGAAACTGATTCTTTTGTGGTTAATTACTGTGGTTAAGCTGATTTTAATATAAAAAAAAATGTTTGATACAGTCTGTTATAAGAAGTGATGCTATTGTTTTCAGGGCACAGATATTCCCAGATATTAGCTGGCTGCAGTGACTTTTCAGTCAGAATCACAAACCTTTAGGGGTTGGAAGGCACCTTGAAAGATCATTGAGTCTAACCTGCCTGCCAGAGCAGGATCACCTAGAGTAGATCACACAGGAAAGCATCCAGGTGGGTTTTGAATGTCTTCATAGAAAGAGACTCCACAACCTCTCTGGACAGCCTGTTCCGGTGTTCTGTCACCCTCACAGTGGGAAAAAAAAATTCCTTATGTTTAGCAGGCAACAAAGCCATCTGAAGTAATAGGATGGAAACCTCTTTGGACAGTCAGTGCTGTGAGCCCATTGAAAAACTTCACTGTGGCCTTGTCTAAAGTCATAGCAGATCTCTGTACCCTGCCTTTCGGAAGGAAACATTTCTTTCTATTACTTCATTTCCCTGTCTGGATCTTTAAGTTACTCTTCCTTAATGCTGACTCTCTGGAGAAAGAGGAATTTGTTAAATTGAAACAAGTCATGGCCATTCTGTCATGGGCATAAGAGACTTTTTTTTTTTAAGAACTCAGTGAAGCAAGACATGAAAATTATATAGAGACTGTCTGCTGTGTTCTGTATGTGATCTATGAACTGTAATCCATCTATCAAGAGCACCTTATTAGATACTCAAGATGGATCACACATGAAAAAAAGAAATAGACTTTTAACCTAGAACAGGGACCTCATACAGGTGGAAAGTCTGTGATTCATGATCTGAGATAGTTTTCCAGAGCTAATTAAATGCTACTGGTTCAATTACTTAAAACCTGATCATATATTATTGCAAGCTGAAAAGAAGTTAATGATGGCAAGACATTTTTCTTCCCATGGAAGATATGACCTGAGCTAAGAAATGATTTATTGTTGGTCTTCACAAGAAAAACTCATAATATATCCCATTATTCTTTCTTGCTTATTAGTAGGAAAATGATTCCTCTCTATCTAAACACCTTTCTTCAATGGAGAGAGAATTTCTGCATAGCTATGCTGGGCAGTTGAGAGGAGAAAGTGTGTTAAAGTGAACCACTGGGAACCAGGAGATGTCACTAACTGCAATGCCCTGAGAGACTGGTTTGGAGAAGATTCCAGCAGTGTCATGTAAAGGAGATTTAGAGTAATTCAGACAGTGATCAGTGGCTCAGATGAACTGTGTGAAGTCTTTCTTTGCCAGATACCTATGCAGAGACCTCTCTTCCTTTGCAGAGTTCTGTTCAGTCTGTTCAGTTATCAGAGGATAATTTTGCACAGTTAAAGGGTCTTGTTCTTAATTGCATGTCATTTCCTGAGGCATGCCCGGGAATGCGACATGCTGCACGGGTAAGAGCAGAAACGAGGTCTAACCATCTTCCTCAAAAATTCAGGGGTTTGGAATTTGGGAGGAGGAATGGGTTATTCTGTTTCCTAAATGAGATGAACACTGGCTATGGAAAAATGATGGAATTTGGGTTATTGTCTTGAAATTCAGGTACTCTGTTGTTAACATTTGTCTGGTGGCTAGGTGAGCTGTTGAAATGATACAGCAACAATCTCTTATTGTTGGGGAGTTTGTAAAGTTCATTAATGTGAGCAAGGCAAAACTAAAAATCATCCCTGTGTGTTTTTTGGGGTTTTTTTGTTGTTGTTTTTTTTTTACATGCACCTTAGATGCCTGGAGTTACAAGCTGGTATTATATGGTGAGAGCTTCTGAAATACTTGCTTATATGTCCAACCTTACATACGTATGTATTTATTTTAAGTCTGGATGTCACTTCCTAGCCAGGGTGGAAACATTCTGCTGTATAAAATCTATGCTTGAGCTGCTCTTGACAGAGATGTAAGTGTAGTGGTGAAATACTCATAATGTGAAGCTGCGTTAATTCAGGCTTTCTTGACTCTGACACAGTCTCAAATGCAAATGGATTTTCATGTGCATGTTGCTGAGCTGTAGAACTTTCCCACGTGATTGTGTTTCTAAATGAAAATGATTTCTTCCCTAAGAACAAAAGCAAGTTGGGATAGGTCGTAATAAGCATTTTTGTTAAAGAAAATGGCTGCTTGCAAAACGTAATTGGTAAAGAGTTACCAGACACCAGATGTGTGCCTCTTGCACTAAGATACCTATTAAAGTGAACAAAGCAAAACCTGTGTTGTAGTCGGTGCTCGTTGACAGCTCAGTGTCAAGTTCCAGCAAGTCTCTTGTCAGATGCAGTTTTGTCCCTGCTGTTGATAGGCTGGCAGTGTTTATTTCTGTAATAACTGCTGATGTGGGAAATGTGATATTGAACAGCCTCACTTTTCTTGCTGATATTTCTTGGTTTGTTACTTTTATTCAGCTTAGTATTGGATCTTAAAAAGTCCAGGACCAGAGTCCAATTGAAGTGAGCCATCCTGTATCCTCCCTTTAGTAATGCATGAGCTGATTAAACTTTGATTCTTTGGGGAGGGGGGAGGATGTTCAGCAGTGCTATGGAGTTTGAACTGTGTTTCTTCTGTTATGTGTCTCGTTTCCTAATAAGACACTCCATTATACAATCCCACAATTGTGGATGGCATTGCATGTGTGTGTAATGGGCAGCTGGGCTGGCATTCTGGGACTTAATCCAGCATTCAGACTTTAAAAAGAATTCTCTTATCTTTCTGTTAATTGAAATACTTTAAAATTCTGTTTGTAATTAGACAGGTCCTGGATGGGGAAGTTCTAAGAGTTTGTTCAGCTTCATTTCAGCAACAGTCAACAACTAAACCTGCACAATGGCTTAGCCTCGCATTAATCTTTTCTTGGTGTTAATAAAGGATAGTGGTGGTGAAGGATGTCAAACATCCTGTGGTTCTCTTCTGCATGTGAATGCAAGATTCTCTGAGAGCTGATGCTTTAAGGACTTAGTTGTTTCTTTAGGGTCTGGGGGAGCATCTGCCTTTGTTGTGGTTTAACCACACACACACACTGGCAAAGTGGAACAAGGAATCCATTCAGCACTTCTCCTCAGCAGGCAGGTGTTCAACCACCTCCAGGAAAGCAGGGCTCCATCACATGTAATGGTTACTTGAGAGACAAATTACATCACTCTGAATGTGGCCTCCCCCATCCTTCTTCCCCCAGCTTTATATGCTGATCATGACACCACACGGTCTAGGGGATTAAAGGAGAAAAGGCTGAGACCTGGGGCTCTTTAGCTCGGAAAGAGAAGGCTGAGAGGGGATCTTATCAATGCACATCAATATTTAAGGAGTGCAGATCATGAGGATGGGGCAGGGCTCTCTGTAGTGGTACCAGTGATAAGGGGCAATGGGTACAATAGAAGACAGGAGGTTGCACTTGAGCTTGAGAAAAAGCTGCTTTACCTTGAGGGTGCTGGAGCACTGGAACAGGCTGCCCAGAGAGGCTATGGAGTCTCCTTCTCTGGAGATTTTCAGAACCCACCTGGACATGTTCCTGTGCAACCTGATCTAGGTGAACCTGCATTAGCAGGGGAGTTGGAGTAGATCTCCTGAGACCCCTTCCAACCCTTACCGTTCTGTGAATATTCCTTTGGTTAGCTGGAGTCAGCTGTCTCAGCTGTCTCCCCTCTCAATTTCTTAGCACCTCTACACTACTCATTTGGTGGGGTGAGGTGAGAGGCAGAAAAGGCCTTGACTGTGTAAGTGCAGCTCAGCAGCAACTAAAACATCTCTGTTTTATCAACAGTTTTCAGCACAAGTCCATAACATAGCCCCATACTGGCTGCTATGAAGAAAATTAACTCCAGCACAGCCTTCTACAATAATCTCTTGTTAATGGAAACCCAGTGTGAGGCCTCTGGGTTTGTTTGGTTTTGTTTGGTTTTGCACCATTTTCATCTGAAACCTTTGAGACATTTTAGGTCTGCCATTCACACCTCAATAATCCTGCTTTCATCAGCTTTTGGGGAGCTTTAGTTAAACTGTGAAACTGTTCCTCAGCTCTATGTGTTGACATTTCTTTATGTGATCTGATGTTGCACAGTGAGGACCTGATTATAATTGTCACACTTGGAGAGCAGCTATCAACAGATGGAGTCAGAGAGAGGGCTGAAGTCATTAGCTTCAGTAAGAGCTGAACAGTAAGAATCTGAACAGTATCTGGGCTAGGTCCCATCATTGCAGGCATGGTTAAAAATGCCAGTATGAGTCTGTAGACTTCTGCCCAAGAAACTCTTGCATATCATAGCCTGAGCAGTTACCTGGAAGCACCAATGGGAACATCTCTAGAGATACATAGATGTAAAGTAACCAGTCTGTTAATGGCTGTCCTCAAGAGGCAGCAACACCAGCAAGCAACTGTACATTGCACAGAGAAATATGGTTTGGTGACCAGGGTGAATGCAGATGGGAATTTCTGTCAGCTAGAATGGAGCTGCTGAGTGTTCTGAAGCTCGTAATGTTCCTGGGGGTCTCGGGAAATACCTCAGTTTGATCAATCATTTAGAAAGGGGTAAAAGCCCTTAATGGGCCCTTAGTATGGGAGAATAATATGAACAGAAATTAGAGAACAAAGTCCTTAGTTCTGTTACTTCTAGGACAAACTCTATTCCCAACTCAGTAAAACCTTGCAATGTCCCCTATCACTTAAAACTTGGCTGCTGATCCCAGCAGAGAAGGTAACTAGTGGGCCTCCATTTCAGTGACAACAAATTCCTCCCTGTACAAGCTCTTTTTCCAAGAACCTGTAGGAATTTACCATCTCCAACATGCTGTCAAATTTATTCAATATTGGCCTGCCTAGTCCAACGGTTTCACAGTGGGGAGGGTCAGCCAGCAGATGAACAGCATGACTGAACTAACCTCTTTAACTTTGTAAATGGTGTGTGCAGGAGCCATGCAGTTGGGTGGGCAAGGCTGTATTTGCAACAATTCTTGATGGTTTTATTTTCCTTTATTTATTTGCAAGTGTACAGTTACAGCATTTGTGAGATTTATGATCAGATGACATCTTTGAAAAAAAAGATACACTACCAGTGGCAGGAGTCAACACTGGACTAATACTTCAGGATTGTCATAGGCTGGGGAGAAAGGGTGAGTTTCAGTGTTGCTGCATTTTTGATGCATTTGAGAATGTTTCCTCTTTTTCAGTGGTTTCCTTGGTTTCCTTTTTGGAAAAAAAAAAAAAAAGGGCAATGTGGTTGTGAAATAATTCCAAAGAAAAGGATTCCTTTAGATTTGGCTTCTTGACTACTTTTTTTTTTAATTATTCACTTGTGAAGCTAAGGCTCCTGCACTAAGGATAGCTGTGTGGACTCCCATATTTGCTCTGCACCAAGAGGACAAATGTAATGGTGTAGCTTCACTGTTCTACCTTTGTCACACAAATAGCTTTTAGCCATGCTAAAAACTACATCATTTCCACCACTTCTGGGGCAGAAGTAAATCTAAGCCAGTTGTGATGTTTAAGCACCATTCACCCTTTATGGGGTGATTACTCATCAGAAGCAAAGTTTGTGGGTGTATCCCTAGAGCCCATCAGCCACAGCAGTGCTGCAATACAGAAAATAATACATCACCAGAAAGTGTGTACCAAAACCAGAGCAGTTTCCTGCAGCCATGACAAAAGGGATGCATATGATGATCATTTTAATTTTGTACTATGCCGGATGACAATGAAAGTGTTATGCTTCCCTAATGCTCCTTTCAAATATGACATTGTTTTACTTATGTTAAAGGTAGAGGAATGAGAAGTGCTGCAAGTGGTTAGATCTTGTGAAAAATAAAGTTTTAAGTGTATACTTCATTGTCTAAATGCTCACAGATGCTTTTTCTCCCTATAATAACTGTAGAAAATGTGCTGGCAGCCTACCACAGTTAATATTCCATACTCTTATTTATGTGCTGTAGGCACTCCAGAATTCCCCAGACATATTTATTGCCCAAGTTTATAACCAGATTCAAATCAGATCCTACATTCGTGCCAAAAATTGAACTGCAGTCATTTCACATCTATCTACCTGACGGAAGAGTCTTAAATTCCTGATTTTTCTGAGAGTGAAATTCACTTTAATCTGGTATTAATGTATTTTTTTTTTCCTTCAGTTGCCTGCAAGAGGATCTCATAATCTTACAGTAGCAGTTGTGCAGGGAGTAGAAGTTATTGTACATAGGGCTGCAGGTTTCTCTGGTCATCTAGATAGTGTAAAATCCTTTGATGTTAATTGGGACAAGTTTTCTATCTAGGGTTATGTTGAACTTCTCTTTGAGTGTTTTTTCCACCTCTTCATCTTCCAGAGTTATAAATTCCACCAGATCCATATTTTCCTTGTAGTTGTATGTGGTCTCAGTGAGCGTCCACCCAATTAGTGCCCGAAAACCTTCGGTGGTCTGGAGGGTGCAGATGGACTTCTTTGTAAAGAGGGAATCTGGAGAGGTCTGAAGGTATGTGCACTGGAAACGGAAATCTTCCACCGTCCGTGGCTCAAGACTGAACATGTAGACTTTGCGGCACTCTTTCTTCTCCAGAAGGTCAGAGTTGGAGAAATGTTGGTTGGGGATGTGTTGTTTCCGCCTCATTTTCTCAAGGTACCAGACGGCATTTTTCTCTGTGAAGCGAAAGACTCCAGGAGCCTGGGGCTGGTCTTTCCCTGACACAAGCTCCATTGGTTGCCACATCTGATAGGATACACCAAAGCCCCCATCAACAATGTAAGGTTTGCCATCAAGAACCACCTTTACAAGGAAGTGGGTCATGATGGTGGCATAGGCGTTTTGGTGTGGATTGAACACATAAGCTCCCAGAAAGCTGGCATCGTAGCCCAGGCATTTCAGCACCCAGCCCAGCAGCTGGTTGTTTTCCATGCACCAGCCCCCCCGCTTCCTCCGCACGATCTTGTTATAAACCTCCTCCAACTCCAAAGTGATTTTCTCCCCACAATGGATGCTGAGGTTTTCAAAGGGAACAGCACGGATGTGGTGCTGGAATATATCAGTTAAGGTTTCCAAATCTTGTTTTTCAGTGGGACCTTTATAGCCAATTCTTGCAAAATACTCTTCAAGGTTCATGTCACCTGTAAAAGAAGGAATTGCATATTGGTTTTGTTTCTTTACATCAATGATTTATGATGCTGTGAAAAACTGCCCAGGCTCCTGGCAGCAAGGACGCTTTAATGTGCTGCGCCCCGTAAGAGCAGGCTTTAAGGGTAAGAAGTATTCACATCAAATGGTTCCCTGAGCCAAGAAGAGCAGTGCACATGGGGGTTTGCTTTTTGCATAGAGTCATCCCTGTGGCAAAGAGCTGATGCAATTTCAGCTTGATACGTGGCAGCAATGAAATGAAGATTTGCTCTGTTTGCAGTGAGGTTGAGAAGAAATGTCAGATCGTGTTAGGGAGTGTTAGGGAAGTTCATGAGACCCAGCCTAAATCCACCGCTCAGTGAAAGGAGTGCCAGTGGGGGAAGCAGTGTCACCTGCCAGTTGGAGAGAAGATAATTTGAGCCAGGATTCAGATGTTCTTTTGATAAGCCTGCCACTGATCTCCATGAGGGTAAGTGAATCACTCGCTTGGTACACGTCGTGCTCTCATCACTTGCAGGAAGTGGTGCACATTGTGTAAAGTGTCAGGTTTCATTTGGATAATTGCAGCTGAAAAAAATCCTCTGACCTTTGCAAGAGTTGCAGACCACTGGGTCTCCTGTCTGCTCTCAGTGTTGCACAAACTCTTTTTGATGTTGGAATAATGAAACTAAATGGAGGCGAGCGACCTAAAAGACAAAGAGCACATCTCTGTTCCTTGCTGTGCTCTGTGTCTTGCAGGGTGCCCTGAAAATGGACTAGGGATGCTTTACATCAGGCTAGTACTGGCCTTTCTTAAAACTCATTTTATTCCTTCCAGAGGAGTTGTAACTGGGAGCTATTGTAGCCTCATACAGTGCATGCCTGTTCTGTCCTGCCTCCCACAGTGCCCACCTCCTGGCCTGCCTTGATAGGACTCCTCTAGCACAAGAGGAAATGGTCTGAGGTTGCACTAGGGGAGGGTTAGATTAGGTATCATGACAAATTTTACTGAAAGAGTGGTCAGGCATTGGAACAGGCTGCACAGGGAAGTGCTGGAGTCACAATCCATAGAGGTGCTCAAAAGAAAGTGTAGGCATAGCACTTTGAGACATGGTTTAGTGGCCACAGTGGTACTGAGTTGAGGGTTAGACTTGATGACCTTAGAAGTCTTTTCCAAGCTTGATGATTCTATTCTATGAATGAGATTGCTGAATGAGAAACTACTCAGCTTATTCTCTGTCTCCCAATACCATGGGAACTACTGCACAGCCATCTGGCTTTCACAACAGCCTACCATAATCTGCTGGCCACCATTATGAGCTGGAGGTACCTGATAGATACAGTGTGTAAAACACACTGTAGATCATCTGCTTTGGTATGGAGCTGGGCACAAAATGATTTGAAGGGTTGCACTTTTGCAAAGACAGCACCAAGTGTTTCAGCAGGCTCAAGTTACTGCAGATGTTTAGCTGCTTGACAACTCACAAAGCTGCTTGGAAATCTTCTGTGCACACAATAAGCTGAGGTTTAGGCACTTAATATTAGGGACTCAGGAGGACTATTGTATTCAGATAAATTCAGCAGTGAACCATTGAATGTTTACTGCAAACTAGAATTTCTCAAGATGACTTTCGGTGACAGCTTCACGATGTGCATATGGTATAGAAGCAGCTGTCCAGCATGAATGGAGAGCCCCGTGAAAAAGAAAAACAAACTTATCTTCTACAGAAAGCAACTTAGCTCCCAGTCATATTTAAGTGTATTGGAGGATATTCTTGCTGTGTTATTTTTCAAGTAGAACATAAGATTTCTGGCATCTCTTTTCTGTTGATTTGCAGAATCCGAGGCTATCTGATCTTACCCACGCAAATGGTGAATGCTAAATAGCTCACACCAGCATAAAGCTGGTTCTCAAGGTTATATTATTTGTAATTTTCAGTGTTAGATCTTGGCTACAGGAGATGAAAGCTACAGTTCTTTTGAATTGTGTACAGATCAGATGAAAAGCAAGGTAGCGAAAAAGTAGTCCCACAAATGTGGCTATGATTTATGCAGAGAAAATCAACAGCAGGGAAAAAAAAAAAAAAAGAAAAAAAACCAAACAAACAACTGAAGAGACATTCCTAAATGTGCAAATGAAGGTGCTCATACAAAAATACTCCTTACCTGAACTGTAGGCACTAGGAGCAATTCCACCATTAAAGTACCTTACCTGTCTACTTTTATCCTAATGCATTAGCACATGGACTTTCTGAGGTACACAAACAATAGTTCCTCTTTCAGTTCTGTTTGAAGGATTGTAATTTTAATCCAATAAAGTAGAATCTATTGATTACTAGATTGGTATTTTCCATCCTTTGGACTTAGAATATTTTTTTTAATCGAGTGGAAAAGCCAAAAGAAAAGCCTCCAGCAAGAGGCTGCAGTTACAATTCTACATCTGCCAAACAAAAGCATCTGTCTCTGAGTCAAGTGAATCTCCTCCTGAAGAGTAAAAGAGAGAAGAATTGAAATTGCTTTGTCTCTGTTTGGCCCTCTTCAAAAGCCCATGTTTAGCAGGTCATGTTTTAACTCCATTCCCACACTTCCCTAGCAGTTTTCATACAGGGCATATTGTGTGTTATTGCCCATGACCTTTACCACCACAAAGACACCATTTGTAGTAAAAGAAAATAAACTTACCTCTTAAGATAGTCTTATTTATCGATTGGTATATGCAGCTTCTGGGTTGCTTATTACTGGGACAGCAGTCGGTGAAGCCAGGAGTGGATAGAAATTGTGAGGGTCGTCTTCCTCTCTAAGCTCTGTTGGCCTTCACTCTTGAATCTTAAATGCCAAGAAAGGGCAGAGTCCACCCAAAATGAGTGTGCATTTTTGGACTTCACTGATCCATGAGCAAATTAAACTTTGTTTCTTCTCCATTAATCTGGTTAAGACCAAACCGAACTTGTTTTGTATGTGAAATAATTACTGTAGACAGCTGAAAGTGGCTCTGTAACTTTTAAGTTAAATGGTTGTTATCTGCAGGCCATCACTTTGCAGTGGAAGATGGTTGGCTGCTTCCTGCTGGCTACACTGAATTGCCAAGTTGTTGCAGGCTGCATAGTCCCACACTCCACAGGTGCACAAAATGACACTTCTTTGTCCCCTGAGGAGCTTTTTCAACCTGTTCAGTGCTTGAGCTCCAGCAGGTGATTGCTTTTGGAGCTGCCACACCTACAAAACCTAATATTTTTTTGGCACGCTCATGTGTGGGAGAACAAAGTAACAAATTTCTTCTGTAAAATTTGGCCTTCTATTTGTTTATAGAGTGTTGCAGGGATGTTTAATTCTCTCTCTGTCAAACTTGTCTCCTCTTCATTTGACAGATGTGGAAATTCGGGGGTTCCCTTTGAGAAGGCAAAGAGCTATGAGGCTGCATCTGTGAGTTTTAGGCACATCAGGTGTCCATGAGTCTGGGGTTGACTACCACAAGCATCAAAATCTTCTCTTTAGCTCAGGACCAATGCTCTTCTGTCATGCTCTTTCATGACACATCCTGCACAGGAGCTGTCATAGGCATCATGAAGTGAAAAGACTGTTGTGTCACAAATACCATACTATGGAACCACACTGGTGGCATATCCTAATTTCTCAGTGCTTTCTTTTCCATCTGCAGTAGCACTTATTTAAAGTATGTCTTGAGAAGGACCACGTTCTATCAGTTTTGAGATGACTGGTCTAGTCTCGAGCTCTGTGGTGGTGGGTTGGACTTGATGATTTTTGAGGTCTCTTCCAACCTTGCTTATACTGTGATACTGTGACTGCATCAGTTCACACTCTCTCACTGATAGATTCTCAGACTTACTTCATCATACACAGTAAATCATGGAATCACAGAATGGTAGGGTTGGAAGGGACCTCAAAGATCATCTAGTTCCAATCCCCTGCCATAGGCAGGGACACCTCCCCCTGGTACAGGTCACTCAAGGCCTCGTCCAACCTGGCCTTGAACACCTCCAGGGAGGGAGCAGCCACAACCTCCCTGGGCAACCTGTTCCAGGGAAAGCTTCATATTGTCATGCCTGCTTGACATCAACTAAGGTTGGGCCCCAAAAGTTTAGACTGTAGTTTGCAAAGTTTGATATAGCATTGATTACTTCAATTTTTTTATATCAAAAGTCTGATTTTTAAGAACGATTGGATCATCTCAGCTCCTATTGATTTTAAATCCATTTCAGAGACACAGAAAAATCAGACTCATTAAAATTAGGGTCTCAGAGAACTTTGGGGAGTTTTTAAGTGCTCCTGCATAAATTGGTACCTTTACATCAATTTCTGGAGAGGGAATAGGACTCAAGTCTTTCAACGTAGTTAATTGTAAGCTAATCAGTATCTAATTGTGGCTTGTTTTGAGGAAACCTTAACCTTTCCTTTCTTTTTTTTTTTTTTTTTCCTATGCAATCTTTGAAAGCCAAATTCAGCTCAACTTTCAGGCTGTGAAAGGAAATGAATAACTTGTAAAACTCTGTTGAGAAGAAGATTGGAAATAATACATAAAAAGGTTAGAGGTCTTTTGTGTAAACTGGTGACGCAGCTTCTCCTGCTATAGCGTTTTGGTCTCCTTTGCCACAAAACATATCTGAAATAAAATAGGATCTGGAGAGGTGGGACAAAATGTTATGGAGTCAAACAGTAATTTCCATATGAGCAAATTAGTGTCTCAGTTACTAAAGGAGAAGCTCAAGAAACAATATGCAATTGGTATATCCAGTTAATTAGCAACACACTTGAATTCACCAAGCTTTGTTTTCATCTGACTAGCTCAGCTTCAGAATTAGATTCATGTTATTAATGTTAGCTTCAGAGCTTTTTATATTGTATATTTAAAGACCAATCTAGCACCATGTTAGACTGTGTCCACTAAATTAGGTGGCAAACCACGAACATTTATTGGTACGAGTTTGTTCTCCAGCACTATATTGAATTTTTCTTTCAGTGTCTTCTCAAGCTCTTCATCTGTAAGAGTTGTGACCTGCAGCAGGTCCATGTCCTCCATGTAGTTATACTTCACCTCGCTGAAGGTCCATCCAACTAAGGCATAAACCCCTTCAAGGGTCTGGAGAGTGCAGATTGACTTCTTCCTAAATAAGTTATCTGGAGCCACTTGCAGGTATGTGTTTAGCTCCTGAAAGTCGTTTATCTGTCGTGGCTCAAGAGTGAATGTATATATTTTTCTGATGTTCCCCAAGTCTGGAGTATCTGTGGAAGGGGCACTTTGCTCAGAGACATGATGCTTCCTTTTCACTTTCTCAAAGTACCAGGTGCCGTTGTCTGCCGTGAAGCGGAAGATGCCAGGAATCTGGGGCTGATCCTTCCCAGAAATCAACATCAATGGCTGCCATGCCTGGTAGGCACCACCAAAACCAGCATCTGCTATGTAGGAATTGCCCTCAATCACCACTTTCAGTAGGATATGATTTAACTCAGCTGTGTATGCCCTCTCTGCCGGTTCATAGCTACTTGCTCCAAGAATACAGACGTCGTACCCTAATTCTTGCAAAGCCCAAAATAAAAGGTGGTTGCTTTCCAGGCACCAACCACCACGTTTCTTTCTCACAATCTTGTTGTAAGTAGATTCTAACTCCAGGTCAATGGTCTCCCCGCAGTGCATGCTGAGGTTTTCAAAAGGAATTGCCCGGATGTGATGCTGGAAGACGTCTGTTAAGGTCTGCAAGTCTGCATCCTTATGGGAGTCATTGTAAGAAATTCTTGCAAAATACTCTTCAATGTTCATTTTGCCTGTGTGAGCAGAAAAACAGCCACTAACTGTTGGGCAGCTCTCAGGGGAGTTGCTTCTAGTTCTGCAGCAGAGGTTAACCAGCCTGCAAATGTAGCTCAGGCCATTTTTTGAGTGTCTGAGAGAAACCCATGCCCCTGATAGGAGGTGGATGTTTGCTAGACCTGTCTTTGTCATCTGTATTTCTTAAGAAAGAGAGGAGGCTAGGACCAGGTGACAATACTACTTTCTCCCCTTCAGATGTTGCCTTCAAGCCAGGAGGATATCTTTCCTGTGAGAGGACACAGCACGTGGCACAACAGGGTCTCTGGTCCCAGATGAGGGTCCCACATGACAAAAAATTTATATAGCTGGCAAACATCAGGCTTGCAGAGAAGCTGCTCTACCATACCAGCGTAAAAGTCACAGCAATCCCTGTTTCTTTTACTGTAACAAGTAAGCAATTCTTTATTTATCCCACAGGTAATTTAGCTGGAAGGTTTTACATGGCTTTGGCTAAGTGGGATTAACATCTCAGTGTGTCACCATTTTATACAAACATCCATGTGAAGTAGATTGTTGTTTTCTTAATCACTTTAGTTTCCCTGTGGAGTTCAGACACAGCTTTGACCCTGGCTGTTGAAAAGAAGAACAGTTAATTTTTCTAACCTCAGAGTCAGAGGAATTGATAATTACTAAGCATACACTCAAGGCATATTCAGAGGCTTTTGGTTTCTTTTACAAACCAAAGGCCTTACTTTCAGCTCAAATTATTGGATGTATCTTGTGTCTCCGTGTCTCTGATCCCTTTTCCTTTCATTAGCAGAAAGACTGCCATTGGTACAAGCTGTGTGGTCAAGATGCAAAAAGTTCCCTGTAACACTTCTAATTCACTGACTCATCTGGTATCTGCAAGGATATCTTTCTCCTTTAATTTAGATGTAATTTGGCTTCTTTCCATACAAGGATATTTGTTTTCAGGGTGGCTCACAATTTGCTAAGTACTCTATTAATCTCCAAATGGTCTGAGGATTTCTTGCGCCTTGAAGTTGGTTGCACATCGCCTAGGAGAATTTAAAAAAAAAACCTTTGGTGTAGATGAGATGGGAAAGGTCACCTTCCAGTGACTGATCTCAGCTTTAGTCCAGTTGCTCCCCTAGGAACACCCAGCAATTTGACCTGATGTCCATGCAGCGCTCAAGTGAGTGCTGGGAGCTTTGGAAAATCTGTCCTCAAACACATAGGTGAAGATACCCCCACTGTAGCAGGTAGGAACCTCAGATGACCTAATCTCTAGATTTTTAACCTTAATCTTGATGCCAGCAGCACAACTCACTTAATTTTATTGCTCCTGATCTGCACTGGTACCAGAATTCAGACTGGCTGATGCAAAAACATAGGCAAATGTAATAAAATAAAGGGGATGTAATAAAATAAGGGAATATGAAATAAACATTTTCACTTCAAAGGGACCCAAAGAGGCTACATGCAAAAAAACAGTAATGTGTCTTTGATGGGCTTTTTTCTATCTCTTTTTTTAGGACAAGGGCACTCATCTCTGGCAGGATCTCCTTGGAAACACTGGTTGTAGACAGCTATTCCCTCCCCAGCTGACAGCACAAGTGTACACCAGCAAGCTCATCCTCTGGTCCTCTGCCTTGTTTTTCTCTCTGTTCCCACTTTTAACCATTGTGCATAGCCAGACAGAAACGTCTTTTCCTTGTGACATTGTGTAGCTGAACCTCTGTAACCAGGAGGGGCCCAAGCAAGTCCATTAGCATGGTGGATGTAATATGCTTGAAAATTGCTTTAAAGGAAAAACCAATCAGTCCCTGTTGTGGGCCAGCAACAGAAGGCCTAAGGCCCTCCCTATAACCTGCCTCCTGGGTCTTGGTGTTCCCATCACCCCAACAAGGGTAGGGTGTATAACCAGCTTCCTCCTTCCATGCAAGTGATGGGGCTGCAGCAGTGAGCAATCCCTCACCCAGGGGACAGTCTGCATTCCAAAACTGGGCTGGCAAGTATCATAAGCCTCAGTTCAGATCTCTGCCTTGTTTACTTCTGCTCCTGCAGCAGCTGAGCTGTGTTCAGCATTCGAGCAGCTTGGTGGCTAGCGAGGTTCAGACATTAGTTCTGCCTCTCTGCCAGCGTCCCTGAGGATCACTGTGTCCTTTCATAGTCAGGCTGAATATTAGGAATGGTTCTTCACTGCTAAAATTCATGAGAGACTTCCAAGTTGGATTCTTACTCGTGCCTATACCATTTGTTGGATTTTAAATCACACTGAGAGTGAGTGGCTGGGTTTCATGTGCTCTGGCTCAGCATAAAGGGGTTAGTTTGAGTCGCCAGCATTTGATCTTTGTACTTGGGCAACGTCCTTGCAGCAGCACGCATGCTGTCAGCACTGGGGTTACTGTAATTTCTACTTTGCTAATATGCCTACAATGCAAAGCACATGGTCTGCAGACCCCCAGGGGAGGACTTATTCCAAACAGGCTGGCCCCACCACTGCAGGATGAAGTCAAAGATCAGCCACAGGCGCTTACCTCTCAGCCAGCGAGCTCAGATTCTCCACCCTGCTTTGCTCCAAATTTCCCAGGGAGAGTTGTACTGCGAACTGCTGCTCTTAAAGGCCCAGGCTGCCTTTGCTGCCTGGCAGCGACAGTGTTACCCTCCAGCAGAACAGGAAAAGAGAAGAAAGAGTTTCTTCTTTTACACTACTATACATTCTGGTGGTTTCATTGGTTTGTTTGTATTGAAATCTGTGTAGCAAACCCTGTCGTGCACTTTGTTGTGTTAGGTGCTATATGGAGAGCCTGAAAATGACCCAGTGCCCAAACTGTTTACAATATTGAAAAGATTTTTTCCTCCAATGTTGCTGATTGGGAACTGAAGCCCTCCAGGAGTGCAAAGGAAGACCACAGTGTGGGTATTGCAAGCCTGTTATGGACATGTTTATAACCCTATCCTCAACACCACAGGTCACTCCGGGGCATTAGTCTCTGTGACAACTTGGTGGTTGTACCCACACTGAAGTAGCAAAGCAATAGTGTAAACTCTGATACACATTTTGCATTGTTGACACTCATGTGGCCTGGATTCCTGTAGGAAGCAACTTTAGGTAGAGAAATAGTAATCCAAACCAAGAAGTCCCTGATTTCTTTGTGAGGGATGACAACTGTTGAATTAATCACATCTCACTGAGCTATTCTTCGTGGCTGACACCAGACTTCCAAAGCAACAAGGTCAGGTTTGCCAAGTCCTTTAGTTGTCTAAACCACTTCAGGTTCAAAGGGAAGCCCTGCCCTTCAGCAGCAAGGATGCTGCTCCTGGAGAGTGCTTCACTCCCTGAGCCTGCTGTGCCTTTAAGGATTTGCCTCCAAAGTTAGTGAAAACAAAAAAGCAAACTATTGCAATCTGAGACGAAGAGCCTCTTTTTTTTCTTTTTTTTTTTTTTTTTCCCCTTTCCAACAGAGAGTTTTATTCGATTGCTCAGCAATAAAATCTGCTTCTGTGGGTGTGCTGATCAGGAGGGCCAGAAGCACTGAGTTGTGCCATGAAGTGGGCAGAAGCCAGAGCAGTGGATTGGGTGCAACACTCAAGGAGATGAGTCAGCTGAATGGAAAGCATTTTGTCCTATTAGTGTTTGCCCTTCACATGCTGAATCTCTGAGACAAGGGACATTGCACCCTGCTGCTTCCCCTGAGAGCCTGTGAAACAGCCCAAAACACAAGAAACACCCCAGGCACAGGGAAAGAACTACACAGCACTTTCTAGATGTTTCCAAAATCTATTCCTACAAAAGATGGAGCTGCTTGGCTCTGCCTGGACCTTCTCATGTCCCATGCCTCTGCAAGACCTGTCTGGGCTTTTATGTCCATCCCAATGCTGTACCCCAGCTGATGCAAGGGTAAACCCACCATGTTTAGCTCCTTTGGCTCTTCCACTAAGGAGGAGATCAAAGAAGCTTGCAAACAAACCACACCCTGGGACAATTTCTTCTGCTTATCTGTGTTGCAAGCTGCCAGTCCACACTGTAAAGAGCCCCTTCTCATGCTGCAATCCACTGCAGGGTCAGTCAACATTTCATTCTCTGTAGGATGGGGGAGCCTCATGCACTGTACAGGACTATCGCATCCATGCAGCCAAGCACACATAGATGCGTTTGGGAAGATGGGAATTTGGGGACCTCACCATGTCTCCATAAAATGATATATTTTGAACTTGCAGAATAGCAGCAGCCAGCTTTTATGAACTATAAAGTGCTAGTTGTAGGAAAGTGCACATCTTGCATAACAAGTAAAAAAGATTCAGTGAGTTCTTGTATTCCTGAAAGCCTTAGCTGCAAAATTTTAGCAGATACAAATAGTCAGGACGACTGCAACAATGAATAATTTTTTTTTTTACTTTGAGAATACACATTGAGATTTAGGGGGGAAATCCAGCTGAATACTTCTACTTCACAATTCTAAATATATATATTTTTTTTATTTAATTGCTATTCACTTACATAATTTGCTTAATTGTAAATGCATAGTTGTAATGCTTCCATGATTTGTACATGAAGGAACGTCAAGCATCATCTCAAAGGGTAAAGCGATTACATTGGAGTAATTTCTCATACTAAAATCCTTAGCCTTTAGGTATCTGATTAAGATTCATCATTTTTCCTTATATCAATATAATTAGTATCACTGCAAACACATCCTCAGCAGAACAGATATGTCTCAGCAAAGTCATTGCATGCCTGTGTTTGAGTTCAGCCATGATCATTAATGCTCAGTAACACTCGGAGAAGTGCAGTGCTCTTCTGAGAGGCTGCTGGGTGAGAGCAAACAAAACGCGTGGGAGATGCTTCCAGTTCAAAGAAGCCCTGCTGTTAGCTTATGTCACTGAGAGAATGGGAGATGTGTAAAGCCTGAAACAAGACAGAAGTGTCTCCTAATATTTTCCATCATCAGTTTTAGGCTGTAAGTAGCCAGTCTGTAAGTATTTATGTGTTGCTACAGAGGCATGGGGGTGCCCAGCTGCCAGCTGAGAGGGTGCTGGGAGTGTGAGAGCATAAAGGACAGGCTTATGGCCTGATGTAGCAAACCCAGCACTGGACATCTTTGTTTTTCAAGCCATTAAATTCCAAAAATAATATGGTATTCATTTAAGAGGCAGGTATGATTTTCCCCAGGTGGCAGTACAAAGTAATAAAGACAGACACTTGCAGCTCCATCACTCTGCCCTGCTACTCTGGGTGTACTTGGAAAAGCTTTTAAGAGATGAAAGGAGTAGGGAATGGGCAAAAATCTGCTTCCAGCTAAGCATGAACAGAAGAAGAGTGATTTGACTGAGCTAGGAAGAAATTATTTGTACCCAAACCCCAAAAAAAGAGATGCAGGAGCAGTTGTGAAAATCAATTTCTTTTCCAGATTCATGCTAATATGTTCTGCCTTCTACTGATGCAGATGGAAAGAGAAAGCTTAACCTTTAGATGCTTGTCAGAAATAGGGGAAAGGATTGCTTGTAATGCCACTGCACTAAATTATAGTTCAGGCTGCGAGTTAAAACAGAGACAACCTGCTTGTGTTAATGGGTACAAATTTCTTGTCTAGTGTTATATTGAATTTCTCTTTCAGTGTTTTATCCACTTCCTCATCTGCAAGGATCCTGATTTCCACCAGATCCATGTTATCCTTGAAGTTGTACTTTATCTCAGTGAGTTTCCACCCCACCAGAGCCCGGACGCCGTCAACGGTTTGCAGGCTGCAGATAGACTTTGTCACGAACAGCGAGTCTGGCGCTGTCTGCAGGTGGCTGTTGCTGGATCTGAACTCCTCAATGTCTCGTGGCTGGAGGGTAAAGAGATAAACCCGACGGCAAACTTCTTTGTCCTCGTTATGGGAACTGGAGACGCTTCGGTCTGGAACCCACTGCTTCCTTTTCACCTTCTCAAGGTACCAGACCCCACTCTCCTCCACCAAGCGAAAGATCCCAGGGGTCTGCAGCTGGTCTGTCCCTGAAACCAGCTCCATTGGCTCCCACAACTGGTAGGCCATGCCAAAGCCACCATCCACGATGTAGGATTTCTCATTAAGCACCACTTTTAGGAGCAGATGATCAATTTCCTCTGCATACGCATCATATTCTGGGACATAGACTCTGGATCCCAGAAGGGTGACATCGTAGCCGAGGGTTTTCAGGACCCAAGACAAAAGGTAATTGTTTTCCATGCACCAGCCTCCACGGTTCCTCCGCACTATCTTGTTGTAAGATGCCTCCAGGTCCAGCTCAATGCTTTCCCCACAGTGGATGCTAAGGTTTTCAAAAGGGACTGCTCGGATGTGGTGCTGGAATATATCTGTCAAGGTAGCCAGGTCCAGCTTATCATAGGAGCCCCGGTAAGAAATTCTGGCAAAATACTCCTTGATGTCCATGCTGCCTCTGGGATAGTGTGGAAAAAAATAATAGGTTGTGCCAGAAGTGATGGAAGGATCTTCCTCATTCCTTATAATGGGGTGCTCATCAGTATGGACAGCCTGCTCAGAAGAGGAGCGGGATTTGACTAATGGCCCTATCAAAGGCAGCTGAGTGTGGGTATTAGCACCGGGGGAAGCCAATGGGACACTGCTGATGAGCACAAATGTTATTTTTAATTGTTTCTTTTACAGCTGTGACGAGAGGCTCCAGCTGTGCTAAGCACATTTCAGTAGAGAGTTCCTGCCCAGCAAAGCTACAAATCTCTGTAGGAAGGAACAAAAACAGTTGCAGCACTGTTTCCCTGCTAGAAATTATATAAACTGAGACTCTTCAGATCTGAACTGCTTTACTTGTGGTTTGACTCAGCAAAGCAGCAGCAGAAAACAATCCTTCCCACTCTTGCAGAGCAATCCAGAGCCTCCTCTGCAACCAAATCTGGAATACATCTGCCCTGCCCTGCCCTGGTATTGCCTTCATTATTCAGGCAGCCTGGAGAGGGCTGATCTCACCTGCTCCTGCTCTCCATGCTGGCAGTAACAGACATTACCTGGAGAAGGGTTTGTTAGGGCGGAAAAGGTCATGGGAGGTTTCTCATGTATCTGCTGTGAGTCACCATCCCACAGCATGGCTTAGCTCTCCAGCTCTGCTAATAACAGCCCTACAAGCAACAGGAGGAAACTAAAATTTGGGCCAAAACTATATGTTGGGGGGCAGAGGGAGTGGCGTCTTACATTTTCTCACTTAATTTTTTTTAATGTATTTGCTCCTTCAACTCATAATCTCCCCAACAGTGGGTGGCTGCCCATGGCTGAGGGACCAGCACGGCAGAAGGGCTCAGCAGGAGGCTGCATTTCACAAGCACAGGGGTGGAAAGCAGCTTGAGCTCTCCCAGCCCTTGGTGGCAAAGAAACGAGGATTGGATTTTGATGTAGCTAAGTGCTTTTGTTATTCTTCCCCACGCACCACTAAATTTTAGACTTCTCTGAGTTCAGAGAGATGTTTTCCAGATTATTGGCCCAATGTCCCCAAATGTTCCCAATTTCCTGTATACAATTCTGGAAGCACGCAAAAAGTAAAAGACAAAACCCAGCTGTTCCAACGAGATGAACTGTATCAGAGTTTTGGAAAGATACTTTCAGTATATAAACAAAGCAATGAAAACAAAAACTTTCCATACAGTAGAATGCCCTGGCAGAAACAGAGGGTGCCCCAATTTGGCTACCCACATTTCCTGCCCTTTAGGATAGAAGCATTACAAAAAATCTGAAAATGTTGCATTATGGCACTGCCACAGCTCTGACGTCCGACAAGCAGGCCTGAGTGATCCACTGTCAGGTCAAGAGCATCAGATGACTGTTTGGGGGGGTTCTCTTTGTTCAGCTTTTGGCTCATTCCTAAGCTTTTCCCCGGAGCTCCAGAACTACAACTCAATTCAGTTTTTGAAAATGTAGAGGAAGTTTAGTTCCTGCCGTGTGAACTTTAAACCAGCAGCAGCAGCAGCAGCAGCAATGGGCTAGTTTTCCCTTTCTGTCTTCCCTTCTTTCACTTTGCCACAGCCGGCAAAATACAGCAACTTCTGCTTACAGAGAACGTGTTGGTGTGGGGTTTTCCTGTCTGTCTGTCTGTCTGTCTGTCCCTCTCTTGTGGGTGTTTATAAAGCCTTTTCTCCTGCGATATCTAAAATAAGTCAGCTGGCAGGAATGCCTGACCTGCTGGGGCTAATAGCTGAGTAAATAACCCAGAGTGTCTGTTGTACCAAGCAGCTGAGCGTTCCCTGCTCTGCCCTTACACCATTCTCTGCTGTTTTGCCTTCAGACAGGTGTAACTTCCTGGTTAGGGAGAGCTCAGCTAGCAAGACTCGGGCTTTAAAGGCGCAGGCTTACCTAGAAGATTAGTTCAACCGCCAGCGTATCGCAAGGGCTTGGAAGCTGCTTTTAGGCTAAAGCAAGTAGTGTGGCCGTCTGTCCTTCACCTACAGCAGGCAGGGTTTGGGGACTGTTCTCCAGCTCCTCTTCAGGGAGTCTTTTCCCTCCACTTGTTTCATCAGCTTCTGTCAGATTGCAAAAGCTGGGGAGGGAAGAAGAAGGGAAAAAAAAAAAAAAAAACAGAAGGGTGGAGCAAGAGAGCTGTAGCGAGCGAGCGAAACCAACAGCGCTGAGTTACACATGCAAACCCTGGTTGTTACGTTTTCACTCCTCTATTGCTTGCTGAAGGGGCTATAACAAAAAGGGACATCGTTTTGCTGCAGTAGCCAACTGAATGCACATGGGTAATGTATCTGTATTACCCCAGGTGTTAGGCTACTGTTTGCTTAATAAGACAGGGAAGGAAACTTGTATGCATTCAGCCTGAGAAGGTTTTCACGCTGTTTCTGAAATGCAGTTAGATTTTGGCACAGTCCATTGCACCAGCACCCCACTTGCCTCAGCTAGCACACAGGAGAATTTCAACGCTGCCTTTGCTTAATTTGCTCTCTGTGATTTAGATGCATTTTAAAACTGTATTTCTCCATATATGAATATAAATTATATACCTATATAAAGTATATTTTGTAGAACGTAAGAAAGCACTGGAACAGCACTGTGTTTTCTTTGGTCTTTGCCCACACGTAGCACCTGAGGATGTTACTGTGGTGAAGGCAGCTATGGAGTGCCAGCACAGTGAACTCCATCCTTGTGGTGTGTTTCATACTGCTTTTGTATCTACAACTTTTGCTTGCATTTTGCCAAGCTAAGTCTTACTCATTCTCTCATCTGTACAGCTGGATTCTTCCCTGCTAATTCCCCAAGAGTAGCTCCAGTCCTTCACATTTAGTATCAACAGCGAGTTTCATTCAAACACTGATTTATTGGAATAATTAGCAGAGCTAATAAATCAGACCAAATGGAGATGTCTGTAGTAACCCATTATACAGGCCCACTCCCATATCAAAATTTGTCTCTTTATCATCCCATCAGTGATTGGTGTTTGACCCACAAGCCCTTGTTGGGCTTCTCTGGGCAGACACAGCTTGGTACAGAGAGAAAGGTCATATTCCAGGGTGGGATCTTGCTGTACATGGAATAACTGCTTCTCTTCCCACAGGCTGAGCCCCTCATTTTGACAAAGAGATCCAAGAGCGGGCAGACTTGGTGGGGACAGTATCGAAAACCAGCCCACAGACCCAGCACTGTGTGATGTGTGAGCAGACCTGATTGTGCTCCTCACCCAGAGTCTTTTGGGACCACAGATGGTAACAGAGATGGAAACTTGCTAAATGTTTGAAGTGGCTGGGGATCTGTACCAGCTAACTTTGGGGTCCTGTTAGGTCACAGGTATTTTCTAACCAAGTAAGAACAAACTCCATTTCTCCTGGTACTTTGATACTCAGCTTTCCCCAGCACCTCTTCCTATAATATAGCTCTGATATTGAGCATTTTCTTCCCGTGCCTTTCAAGTTACCATTCCAACACAGTATCCTATCCTGTCATTCCTGCATCACCCTCCCTTTTCTTCCCATCTTGCACACTTTGCACCTCAAGCCATTAAAGCTACAAACTCTCATTCTCCCCAGGTGTGCTCAAGGCCACGAGAGAGCAAAGCACACTCAGTGAGCACTAAAGGTAAGAAAAAGCTGATCTTGACACAGGAGCCTGTTTGCATTTCAGTTCTGTCCCCGATCACTGAGGTTAATTTCAGGCTTGGTGGGGCAATAAACTGCAGTGATGGCTGCTGGGTAAGGCAACCATGACATTCCTGCACCCATTCCCAAAAGCAATAAAGGGCAAAGTCCAGCTCTGGCTGGGTGGGTTGCAAGGAGCACGAGAGGAGCTGAAAATAGCTGAGCTTTTTCCAGAAGACCCTCAATGTAATTGCACTCACTTTTATTTACTTATAAACTACTGACCACATCTAATTTATATATGAAATCCTTCTCTCATCCTAACTCCTTTGAGAGGCTGCATCAAATATCCCTCCCTTCCTGCTTTAACAGAGCATTGTATGCTGTGGTATTTGCCTGGGGAAATAAAAGTGTAGGGAGCCCTGTTTGGGGTAGTAGTTGAGTCCCTGCTCACTGTTAAACAGTTCTCCTCTCTAATGACCTGTGTCATGGCTGTATAACAAAGCAAGGTATATTATTAATTATATTCTATTTTACATTACATTGCATTACATCACATTATATCATACTGTCTGGATGCTTAATATACAAGCTGTGTGCTATTCTACTTGACTATCTGGGTTTGGTGGGAAGGAGAGAAGAAAGACTTTTAAACTAATAAAACAATCTGGATGTTTTAAATGGAATCCATATAAAATCAGAATTTCTCACATAAGGTCATATTCTCTCATCCTCCTGAGCTCTGAGTCAGTAGAACAGGAAAGCTGCACACCCTGAGCTGAGCGGCTGGCTCTAGCCTTTAATTTCCAAAGGAAATTTAACAGATGTAGGCTGCCCTATTACAGGACTGGTAAATAATATTCATGGCCTATAAACACATTAATAAGAGCAGAACTCCCTAGTACTTTATATTCATTGCCTTCCTTATGTAATTATAGATATCACATAGCTGTGGTTGCATATCTTTCCAGATTTCTATCCACTGCAACCACCACATGCAGCTTTGGTGGGGTCCACCCCACTAACAACACTGGCCTCTGGGAATACAGAAGGGAGTAGCTGTGCTGGACAATTCTTGGCTGTTTCTCAGTGAGGAAGAGACAAAAATCTTACTTTTGGTGTTTGTACTATCTGAGGCATCTTTCTGAGCATAAAAAAAATACTGCCTCTGCTTATCTTTATCCCCTGCCAATCTGAGGTTTTTCACATAAACCAACTCCTAGGGTGTTAATGCAGACTGAGGAGACCACATTGGTCTGTAGGGCCTTCCAGTCCTGAGTGTTTCAGCATAAATCTCATACATGTAAGTGGTCATAATTCAGTTAAATTCCATTACAAGGGGAATAATCAGCTTTTCTACATGAATGGCTTTACCTCATAGAGGGCTTGAAGAAGGGGGAAAAAAAAAGAA